>CM021105.1:575761274-575854250 GCA_007115665.2 Sequoiadendron giganteum
TTCTCCCACTCTCACCATCTCTTCGTCCCTCTCTATTTGCCACTCTCTGCTTCTCCCCTTCTCCCACTCTCTCCCACTCTCTCCCACTCTCTCTTTCTCCCACTCTCCCCCTCTCTCCCTCCCTCTCTATCTCCCACTCTCCCCCTCTCTCCCTCTCACTCTCTCCCTCCCACTCCCTCTTTCTCCCACTCTCCCCTTCTCCCACTCTCCCCCATTCTCTCCCACTCTATATTTCTCCCACTCTCACCCTCTCTCCCACTCTCTATCTTTCACTCACTCTCACCATCTCTCCAACCCTCTCTATCTCTCACTCTCAGTCTCCCCTTACCTCCACCTCTCCCACTATCTCTTTCTACCACTCTCTCCCCTCTCCCTCCCTCTCTATCTCCCTCTCCCTCTCTCCCACTCTCTCCCTCCCCCTCTCCCTCCCACTCCTTCTCTCCCCCTCTCCCCTTCTCCCTCCCTCTCTTTCTCCCACTCTCCCCCTCTCTCCCTCCCACTCTCTCTTTCTCCCACTCAAAAATATACTAAGAAAACCAAATTTCACATAACGCACTCGCATTATAATGTGAGCGCATTTTTTACTCCACTAAAATGGTAAAAAACTCTATATACCCATGATTTGAAGGCCCACATTCTACATACTCCCCTAGTTTTGTGTGTGCTCCGACAAAAAATAGCTTTTTGATGATGTTGTGAAGTGTGCAAGCATCATTTTCACATTCCATCACCTTTTCCATGATGTTTTTACCACCTTTGCATGAAATAGCATAGTTTCCATGTTGAAAGACATATCAATTGGTTTTTAAGGTATGTGAAGTATTTACACATTTTCTTTCATTCTATTATGGCTTGATTTCATTTTTGTTTGTCATTATAACCTTAGGTTATCAATGCACATTTTATATTACCATTATATACACAATTATATACACTTGCCAATTACCATTTTAATATTGATGCAGAGCATCTACCAGGATCCACAAATCATCAAGGTACTTCTGACCCTAACTTATATTGAAGATCAACAAAAAAACTCAATCATATTTTCATCAAAACATTAGAACTTGGTTTAAACTCTTTTTCAGACTCAAAAAAATAGATTAACAATCATAAAATTGATTGTAACATAGCATAAAGCTGAATAGAAACTCATAACCATTCACAAAAATTCATCATTTAAGACAACTCCAAGCCTCTCCCATTCCTCTGAAGGGTCCAAACACCTTCCAATACCTCTATACAAACTGATGCAGTACAAAGGAAGAAATCAACACCTTTCTTGACACACTTATTCAACTATATTTCCCTTCACAAAACATTTGATTCGTATACTCAAATTAGCATTAAGAGTTCCCAATTCCTTAAGGACCTTCAAAACACCTTGAAAATCTTGAAAATAATTGATTACAATCAACTAGGTTCCTCAAAACATTAACCAATGATTATGTCATTCACAACTTGTCTTAAATCTTCCATAATGGCACCATTGTTTACAAACACAAACTATAATTCTTAAGGCACAACCAAACCATTATTTGCTTAATAAATATTTGTTTGAGTTAGTAAAACAAAAATGAATCCTTTCAAAAGCCTTCCCTTACACACAAACTTAGTTCCTCTGTTCACTATCCACATTACTAGTAATCAAGCATCTGCAAAATGTCACATGTATCTCCCAAACCATGCACACACTTCAAACTGTGATACTCATTTTTGTTGCAGAGTTAGAGGACCCAAAACCATTGAAGATGTCAACTTGCCTTCAAGAGCCATCTAAGAAGATTAAAAAGGCATAATGGACCAATCCCAACACTCCTCCAAGCAACATTCTTTAATTAGGTCTCAAAACAAGATAATTTCTAGGTCTTAGGACCTTACCCGCTCAACTAGGCTTCCAATACAAAAACCCCCATTTTTCAATGCAAAGAGGGAGGGTTTATAGAAACTCCTATACCCGGCCCTTCCTAGACCATTCCAAAGCATCAAACATCTTCAAAATACCCTGCACAAGGTCAAAAGTTCATTACATAGACCTCTCCTTCAACACTTTTTCAAAATCACTCCTTGGTTCCTCAAATTCTCATGGAAAAGTGCTTGTTTGAGCTAACAACCCCATCCTATTGTCATTAGTTTCATTCCAACGCATGTTAAAAAATGAAAGACCCTACTCTAAGAATGTACATGCCATCCCACAAAGAAACAAGTCATAACAGTAGGTGGGATGGTCGTTTCATAATTAAATCCTACTCAAACCCTTGACTGGCTTAAAATGAGCAGTTTCAGAAAATTGTCAATTGCTCCCTTCAAACATAATGTTAAGCCCTTAGAACTGATGCATTAGAGAGTTAAGAAATTTTCACACAATATTATATCAGTTTTCTATCAAGGGGAGGCTGTATAGATGCGTACAAGTCCACGAAAGTGTAAAAAGACCAGTGAATTTCTACAAAAGAGCATTTTTTTATCAAAAAAATGGATTTCAAAATGCACAAAAATCCCCCCTTCGAGCCAATGGAGGGTTTTTATACCTTTTTCAATGACAACCAGCTCCCACCAATTCCTATAACTAAAAAACAACCACCTTTGAAATCTCATATAACCGATACATGGAAAATGTCTTTAATGACCCTCTTACAACATGAAGATACCCAAAATTGAATCAAATTTCAAAATGGAAGCATAGATTGTCAAGGTGCTCCTACACCACAAAATTATCAAACACTCACAATTCCATTACACTTATTAGTTTTCAGAATCACCATCATGGTTATTCACTTTTAGTTAGGAATGTGCTCTGGCCAGCCTAGTGCTTCCATAATTTGTACACATTTGTCTACATGCTAGGTTAACTTTTGTACACGATGATTGTAAGTATTATTTAAATGAAGCCTTCAATAACATATATTTTTCAATTAACTTCAATGGATACGTTTCTCAGGAACTAATATTCATCACATTACCATGGTACAGATAAAATTATCTGCCATGCCGAAGAAAAAGACAAAGAGGAAACTAATAGACGAAGAGAAGGAAACCCTAAAAGAAAAGGAGAGAGTTTAGGTGGCGACATATCGTGAAAATAAGAAATTGGAAACGATTGATGAAAACAACCCGCAATCGTCAAAAAGAGAACAGGAATTGGCAGCACAACAGGCACGAATGTGAAAGCATTATCGTAAGACAAATTCAGATACCATAGTTGGAGACACACCCTCTACGAAAAGTGAATATGAAGGGACACCATTAAGCACAAGCGAATATGGAGGGACACCGTCTAGCACAAGTGAATATGGATGGACACCATCTATTGCAAGTGAATGTGGAGGGACACCATGTACCACAAGTGAATATTGTTGGAAACCATCCAACACATCTCAAGTTAATAGTACATCATCACTCAGAATTGACGAAGAAGGTATGCCATCATCCCCATGTGAACCTCAAGGTATATCTTCTTCTCCACCCTCAATCGAAGGTACGCAATCTAGCCCACCTCAATTAAATATTGATGAAATTCCTAATGTTGAGATGTATGTACCTAGGAGAACACCACCCAGAATTTTGTGTAGAAAGACAAAGTATTTGATTAATATTAATCATGAGATTTTGCAACACATGGAAGGTAAGATTTCAAGACGCACTTGTAGAAGATATGTTGATAAGATTTGGGAATAATTCTTTGAAAGGCTAAATGAGACTGCAAGATGTCAACTATTTGTTGAAATGATGCGGGGTGTAAAGTATAGGAACATCAAGAAGACTCTTGGGTTGATAACATCGAATGCATCGAGTGAAGACACTATTGTGAAGATTCTAATGGATGCTTATGAGAGTGTGGGTAAGACCTCATGCTCAAAGGATAGTAATGTCACCTAACATGTCATTACATCGACTTTGGTAAGTTTTCAAACAAAGAGAGCTCGTCTAATTAAAAATAATAGTCAACAAATGGGAATTAGTAGAAAAACTTTATCAAGAGCCATTCTAAGGCGACAAAGAATTGAGGGTAATGATACAAATGAATTATGGGCATTCTCGGGGAGACTGTCACGAAAAGATAAAGAAGTTGTCCAAGCCTTGAGAAAACTAATTCAAGAGTATTGGAAGAATAACACAAGTTCGTCTCTGAATCAAAGGGATGTGGTAAGAAGGAGAATCGGTAGTCGGAATCGTGAGCCACATCCAAAGCATTTTTTGGATATGACTCAAACCCAATTTTTTTAGAAATTTGAAAATGATTATCCTCAAATTAGTATTTCTCCAAGATATTTTGAAATGCTTAAACCTTTTTATGTCAAAATAAATCACACATGCACTACTTGTTGTTGTAGACTACATATTGTGTTTTCTAACCATTATGATGTTTATCATTCTATATCTTTAGATTTGCATACTAACAATGTTTTGTAGGATTGTGGCATAGAAGCCCCACCAAAATCTTCAAGAGAGTTCTTATCAAAAAAATTACGTGAAATAGAGCATGGCCAAATATTCTATAGGACAACATGCTTGGATGGTTCATGTGAGCATTGTGGTGGCTTCCAACGTATGCCAGTATGTCAACATATGGAAAGCACAAATGAGGTGGGACAAAAACTAGTAGAGTTCGGGAAGTATAAAATAGTGGAATATGCTACAAAAGATGGGTCTCAAGCAAAAAGGTGTGATTTGGTTATTGAGAAGATTCTAGTGTACCAATTTATGGCCACATTTCATGACAGTATATTGTCTGAGTATGCAATGCATACCCATAGAGCCCAATGGTTGGACACGCAATTCAAGCTATACAAGGACACCTTTCCAGTTGGAAGCATAGTATCCATGGTTGACTTTACAGAGAACTACACTCTACAACCACAACATGAGGTGTAGTCATAGTATCACAACTCCACACAAGTTTTGATATTTGTGCACATAGCATTCATTCATGCATATGATAGTACAGATGAGCAAAGGAAGGTATTGAGGGAGTACCACTTTTACATTAGTGATGATCGCACACATTCTCCAAATTTGTGCAAGGTTGCTTCCAGATGTTCTACAGTGGTTTGGATCAGAGGGGCATAGAATACAATCAACATATAATATGGTCTGATAACTATGCAGCATAGTTCAAGAACTCACGCATGTTCTACTAGTTGTGCAGGATGCATGTCATTACAGGTGTTCAACATATGTGGAACTTTTGTGAGGCTGGACATGGAAAGGGGGAGCATGATGTTGCAGGAGCATGCGTCAAAAGAGCATTAGCACGAGAAGAGTTAAAGTATAAAGACAGCACAAAGTTGACAGATACAAAATCAATTGTCGAGTGGTGTAATGATTTGATGGGTCCAAGTAATGAAGGTACATCTTCAGTTCATAGATATATTTGGTTGATGGATGGTACTAACATTGCACCATATGAAGATTGTTGTACACTAACAGGATCAACTAAGGTACACTCTTTCCTTAGCTTGAATTCAGGTTGATGGATTATCGATACACGAAAGATGGCATGCTTTTTTTCTTCATGTACAATGCAAGCCTAGAATGATTATGAGTAAGGGGAGTGGGTTGACAAATGGTTCACAAGTTATCTTAGCCCACTTCACACGTATCACCCTCCGACGGCATTGGAACTGACATAGATGGAATCATTGGTTGAATTTGACCATGTATCAGATCTAGTTCAACCAGGTGATATATCTACTTTCTTAGTTGTTAAAATTCCATATCGTTATCTTACTTTGTACTATATTCATAATGTTGACAAATTTCAAGAAATTTTTTGCACATATCAATGCAGGGCATGTTTATGCAATTATTGTAGATGAAGACAATGAAGAGGGAATAGACTATTACTTGTGTCATTATGTTGAGACCAAAAAAAATTTGGAGGCCCCAGTTATAGATGGAGAAAACATCGAATACCCTATAGGCTCAGTTGTGGTTACTGGAACATGGCTTAGAAGGTACCCACATTCAAGTGTTAAACATTGGCTATTTCAGGACTTTGAGATGCATCATAAGATTCTTCATTACTTGAACCTTTTCGTGGCATCGAATGTTCATTTGACCAAATATGGGGGTAGACCTTTGAACAAGACTTTATGGAAGGGTCTGTGAGTATGACCATGAGGTAATAATTGACACAATAAAGAGTAGAGCAGACCCAGATAGTTTGTTGGATTAATTTGTAAGTATATGCACATTGGTTCTTATTAATTTATACTTGTATGCACATTAATTTGTTTGATATCAATTCTATCATCTTATTTTACAGTGATTGGTGTCCCCTTGTAAAAAAAGAAGATATATGAGCCATCCAAGAGAATGTCAGCCAGAAAAGCAATGCAACATCCTTATTTTGATGCCTGCATGCAACATTTGTAAGTGCCTTCCATCTATTTTTATTTCATTTCCATTTTGGATGCTCTTTATTTTTCTCTTTTACATTACGTATTTGTAAGTAAACTACTAAAAATTGATTGATCTTTCGTTGCAAAAAATGTTGATTTAAGAGCCATCAAAGAGAATCTTAGCCAAAAAAGTAATCCAGCATACTTATTTTGATGATTTTGACAAATCTTAATTTTGATTTCAAGCCATTATAAGAGAGCATGTGAAGCTTAGCGAGGGAATCTCAAGTTACTCATTTGAAGTTAACCTCATAATGAGCACCTATGATGTAGACATTTAAAGAGAATCTTGAATGTATGAGTGACATTGTAAAATATCTGAGAGAACGAAGTGCCAAAGGCATTGTAATAAGATTTAATTACATAATGACATACAATCAAATATTGTAAGGTTGGATTTCATGTTTGGTGTATTAGCACTTGTTCTATAAATGGCTTGAGGAGGAAAATTTGCAAACTTTGAATTTTGAAATGTAAACAATGTGAAAAAGGTCATATAAAGGTCATGTAAACAATTTGTACACATTTTTTTGCAAATCATGTGACCAAGAGGACTATTCCAACACGTCTAAATATGTATTTTTATGCTAGGCATGGTCCTCTTTCACACTGAAACACGTAGAATCGCTCTATGCTATGTTCCACCGAATCGATCCCTTAAGGGTCCAAAGTGCAAAATGGCTGCAAACTTCAGCATACTATTACTTGGATACCATGACACTTAGAAAATTCTTCTCTAATCCTACAGAAAGGTGTTGGGCCCCTTTAGAAAAACCTCTCTCGGTTTTGGCTATCTTGGAGTGGTTTTCTTGTGGTGGAAGATTTTCACTTGATGGAAAAAGGATCAAATTCAAGCAGTGCAAAGTTGCAAAGTGGTGCAACTTTCATTCTGCAACTTGTGTGACCAAGCGGACTGTTCCAACACATCTGAATATGTATGTTTATGCTAGGCATGGTCCTCTTTCACACTGAAACACGTGGAATCGCTCTAAGCTATGTTCCACCGGATCGATCCCTAAAGGGTCCAAAGTGCAAAATGGATGCAAACTTCAACATGTTATTATTTGGATACCATTACACTTAGAAAATTCTCTTCTAATCCTACAGGAAGGTGTTGGGCCCCTCTAGAGAAACCTCTCTCGGTTTTGGCTATCTTGGAGTGGTTTTCTCATGGCGGCGGATTTTCACTTGATGGAAAAAGTGTCAAATTCAAGTTGTGCAAAGTTGCAAAGTGGTGCAACTTTCGCTCTGCAACTCGTATGACCAAACTAAATGTTTCAACACGTCTAAATAGGTATTTTTATGGTAGGTATTGTCTCGTTTCGCACCGAAACATGTGGAATCGCTCTAAGCTACGTTCCACCGGATCGATCCCTTAAGGGTCCAAAGTGCAAAATGGTTGCAAACTTCAGCATGCTATTACTCAGATACCATAACACTTAGAAACTTCTCATTTGATCTTATAGGATCATGCTGAGCCCCTCTTAAAAAACCTCTCTCGATTTTGGCTATCTTGGAGTGGTTTTCCCATGGTGGCGGATTTTCACTTGATGGAAAAAGCATCAAATGCAAGCAATGCAAAGTTGCAAAGTGGTGCAACTTTTGTTTTGCAACTTGTGTGACCAAGCGGACTATTCCAACATATCCCAATAGGTATTTTTATGCTAGGCGTGGTCCTCTTTCACACTGAAACATGTGGAATCACTCTGAGCTATGTTCCACCGGATCGATCCCTTAAGGGTCCAAAGTGCAAAATCGCTATAAACTTCAGCATGCTATTACTTGGATACCTTGATACTTAGAAAATTCTCATCTAATCCTAAAAAAAGGTTTCGGTCCCCTCTAGAAAAACCTGTCTCGGTTTTGGCTATCTTGGAGTAGTTTTCTTGTGGCGGTGGATTTTCACGTGATGGAAAAAGTGTCAAATTCAAGCTGTGCAAAGTTGCAAAGTGGTACAACTTTCGCTCTGCAACTCGTGTGACCAAGCAGACTATTCCAACATGTCCAAATAGGTATGTTTATGCTATTCATTTTTCTCTTTCACACTGAAACACATGGAATCGCTTTGAGCTATGTTCCATCGGATTGATCCCTTAAGTGTCCAAAGTGAAAAATGGCTGCAATCTTCAACATGCTATTACTCAGATACCGTGATGCTTAGAAACTTCTTGTCTGATCCTATAGGATAGTGTTGAGCCTATCTACAAAAACCTCTCTCAGTTTTAGCTATCTCGGAGTGGTTTTCTAGTGGTGGCATATTTTCACTTGATGGAAAAAGCATCAAATGCAAGCAGTGGAAAGTGGTGCAACTTTTATTCTACAACTTGTGTGACCAAGCAGACTGTTCCAACACATTCAAATAGGTATTTTTACACTAGGCATGGTCCTCTTTTGCACCGAAACACATGGAATCGCTCTGAGCTATGTTCCACCAGATCGATCCCTTAGGTTGGAGGAGTCTAAAGTTGCAAATTTGTAAGTTGCTTAAAGCAACAAATTTGAAATGATATTGAATGGCCCAGTTAGCACTCGTTGCATCTAGGTGATGCTCACAGAGGTGAGGCACTAGGCCTTCCCAAGAGGTCACCCATTCCAGTATACTCCAGCTCAAGCGCTTAACCACGAAGTTTTTTCCCCAAGGTTAATCCCACTTAGCTTGCAACCCCATTTGCAAAACCTTCAACAAGTGTTGTGCCTTATGAAACATTCATTATAGAGCCCCTTTAGCTCATCAATTGATAAGTAGGAGGTATTTTCTACAATGTGTCAAATTGTGATATTGCTATTAGTATTCCATTGAGCAGTCATTTGTAGTATTAGATATAGCTCTAGCTTCTACAGTATTGCACATGATTGCAGACAGTTTCAAAGATCTAGATGACATCAATAGTTCACATTACTCAAGAAGGATGAACATCTTAAAGACATTTGCGAAAATCAAGACAAGTAACCTTCTTGTGGACTTAGGGTTGCAATATTTGA
Source organism: Sequoiadendron giganteum (assembly GCA_007115665.2). Lineage (NCBI taxonomy): Eukaryota > Viridiplantae > Streptophyta > Pinopsida > Cupressales > Cupressaceae > Sequoiadendron > Sequoiadendron giganteum. Next base: position 575,770,661 of record CM021105.1, read on the forward strand.
TCTACAACATGTTCCACCATTTCTTCAGTAGGATCAAGAACACACATGTAATGAAGGCGTGTTTGTAGCCATGAAAGATTATGGTTTGAACTATCTAGAAGAGTGATGTTTTATCTCGACCAACCATATATATACCATGGTTTCTTTGGAAACAAGGAAGGGTTCTCTCTTCATCGGCATATACATTATTCCTCGGTGTTTTCACACCAGTGTTACAAGACTAGGACTCGTCTCAGACTTGACAAGCCATTTTTTGACTTGCATTCAGGCTCGGAGCCTAGACTCAACAAATAGAAAAACCTAAGAAATTCAAATAATTTTAAGGATTTAAAACTTGTTTCATGCACCCTTTAATAAATAAATGTTAAAGACACAATAGCATCATCAAATAGAAATTACTATGATCCCATACACAAACATACATCAATCACGTAAGTATAAGCACAAATTTTAGTTAAAGGAAATAACACATTTAGATACATAAATATTGTGATATTGCTATCAGGATTCAATCGTGTAGTTTTACAAGTCAAACTCATTGACCCATGATTCATCAGTAGTGGTTCACAAGAACCCATCTCTCATGAAAATGAATGGTTCATAAGGAGGAAGATAAATCCTCATGCATTTCTTCTATCACAAATGAGATAAGTGCTTGGTTTCATGAAGGTCATGAGACAACCATTAATGGGAGTGGATACATGAAGAACTGATGGAGAATGATAATGGCTTCAAACCTACTATAAAAGAAAAAAAAAAATCGTTTCAATGATGCAGGAGGTTTTTGGTTTCACTACCAAAATGAGCCTATGAATAATGCATGTGAAACTCCTTTTGACCTTCAGAGTGTTCTTACTCCATCTCAAGGATCATACACTGAGGATGGCATAGATCAATGCTAGGGATAACCAATTAATAATTATACACGCGAATAAGTCAAACATGTACATGTCAATAAGGGAAGTACAAGTACTCAAAAACGTGTAAGCCTCAAAAAGTATACACACGAATACATAGTATACACAAATTAAAACAAAGTATATGCATGAAAACATGTAAGCCACAAAGTAAACATTCGAATGCACATAAGTCACAAAGTATACATGTAAGTTGTAAAGTATACACTTGAATACACGTAACTCATATCTATTGAACCATCAATTTAGAATGCAAGTATGGATAGGCATCGATAAAAGATATTTGTATTAACCAAATAGCCATGTAGGAATACATCAATATATGTCGATATAAGTATGAAATATATGTACAAAATAGCCACATAGGCTTACGAGAATGCCATCTAGGCATACAATATCAAATATGTCCAATAAAAAATATGTACAAAACTGCCATGCAGGCATACAACAAAGGACTCTGGAATCAAAAGTCGTTGCTCTCCATGCCCTGGAAATAAAATATTTCCCTTTCCTTTTCGCTCGGATGGCGATAGGTTTGTCACTCATTTTTGCTGTGCTCGTGGAGTGCTCCTGCTACTCCTCCTAGGGTTTAGTTCATGGTGAAGTTTTAACTATTACAATAAGAAGTAAAGACATGAATATAGAGAAATTACATTATAAAAAATGATATATTTGACAAAATAATCACTTACAACCATCTCATGATCTCTCTCCATGAGGTAAATATTCTCACACACATGCTCATGCATGGTCAAGCCCTGTATAAACCATACAAATAGAAATTAAACTACGTGAATCAATAGTGGTTTAATTTTTCACTAACTAACATCTATAACAACAAATTGAAATTGAAATTTACTAATTTGCCTCATGCCTCTTCTGTTAGAGCCATTGAGGATTGTATAGTAGATGTCACACCAATATCCATTGCCCTCATCACATTCGGAGGTGTATCGTCTCCCAACAATTGAAAATAAAACAACAAATTACTCAACGTAATCAATGATGTGCATGTATAAACTACACAAATCTATTAAGTACTTGATTCATTAGTTAAACTCTTTATTCTATTACCTACGTGAAGGTTTGAGTAAATCCATTGCCATTGGGAAGTGTTCCATCAAAACCTCCAATATTAGTCTGTTCAACATCCAAAATTGCATATTAAATTACCATTCATAAAACAATGCCATTAGCATGCAATAAATTTATAATTGTTTACTAGTTACATACCATAGCGATAGGTGTACTACAAAAATAGGTTGGTGGGGGGCTGGTGTATCCAGTATCAACACTGTGACCCTGCAATTTTATTAAAATCATAAAACATTTTTAGTTAATCTTGCATTTCAAAATAGAAATTTAATAAATTAAATTCAATGAACACATGCACTAACTTTTACATGACTATCAATGCCATATGCCTCATGAAAAATTTCAGTTGCCCTCTCCATCTCCATAGCTACAGATGGATCCTGCGTACCAGTCTCCTGAGGGTCGGTGGGGTCATGTGAACAAGTAGCCCTACAATATTGACACACATGTGTTTGAAGGCCACCACTCAAAGACTCCCCTAGATGATGTTGTAGAATAGGGCTAGTATGATGGATGACACTTTGGGTCAAAGTGTTGATTGCCTACAATGTCTCTACGTCAGCACTTTCCTTCACGACATAAGGCATAACAATGTTCTCACGAGGTGGCCTAGCGAGAGCTCGTCTACCTTGCCACGTAGGATCCGACTGTGCACCAGGTCTATCCTGAGCTGACCCCCCACCTCTCCCTTGTCAATCCCTCATATCAAAATAATTTGGGATTTTGTTTAATATGAACTCACTGTATTGTTTCCTAAGGAAATATTGTGGGACCTCGCAATTGTTGCACGATGGTTAATCAAATACCATGTACCACCTATCATAAAACCGATCCCTAATCTATCGGTGGTGGTACCAATGGATAGGAAACCTCTTCGCATTGAGGGTAATATTTTGATTTATGCATGGGTCGGTGAATAATGAGCACAAATCACCTTTTGTAATTTTTAAATCCTTCACACCCTTGTATGATATTTTATTTGCATAATAGTCCCTAGCCGCCTGCCTCCTATCTTCCCATCCAGTTATTTGTTTGCTAATTGAATCTACGTTTTCTAACATATATTTCAATGAATTTGCTAGGGTGATTCTTTCTATGGTTGAACCATTTGGATCACTCAACCTATTGATCAGATCCTCAATTTGTCTTTTGTTGTTCTTAATTTCACTCATTAAATTTTGTTGTGCCAGGAGGGGGTTGAGTGATTGGTGGAGGAGGTTGATGTTGTGGTTGATTTTGATATTGAGGATTTGGTTGGTCTTCTTGTTGAGGATTTTGAGGGTTTGCAGGTTGATTTGCATCTCCTAAAAATTCAAACAAATAGATATCAAATTCAACCTAAAACTAACAAATTCAAAACAAAAACCATAGAATCCTTACCTCTCACAGCTCCTCCTCATCGTTGTCCCATCGCTGTGAAGAAATACAGATTCTTGGTGAGGAGATTCTCCTCCTAGAATGCGAGCGCGATATTGAGGGGTTTTTGGCCGCGGGTGAAACAAAAAAACCAATTGAAATGCAAATGAGAGATTTGCATTTGTTTTTTTCTTTTAACGGTAAATAACGTGAGCGCCTTATAACGTGCTCGTGTTATTGCTTTGTAGTTACTGAGACCTAGCCTAGGCTTAATGGAAACATAACACAAGCACGTTGTAACGCGCTTGCATTATGGTTTTCAAACCTTTTTTTTTTAGGGTCTCCACAGAATTGCTACCCATTTCCATGCACCCGCCCAAGAGACATTGAGTAGCTTGATGGACCACCAATTACAGATATCCTTAGGATCACCGGATTTAGGTATGAATTTAATATTGCCTTTATTGATAAGATTTCTTAAATTTTTATAATGAAAAGCTTCAAGTTAAACCTTATGAAAATATTTCCCAACACAATCCCAAAGGGTCTTGTAGAATTCACATGAGAATTCATCAATTCCTAGGGCCTTATCATCAGCCATAGTGTTGACAGCTTCTTTAAGATCATCAATTGTGCGAAAATGCTCACAGAAGGATTTATGGGATGAGGAGAGCATATTTGGCACAATAGTAAGACAATATTGAAGAACTTGATTCTACTCCAGAGTGTACTCTTTAGTTGTGAAAACTTTCTCATAGTGCTTAACAAATGCCTGGATAATGTTAGGTAGTTCAAACAAAAAGCACAGTGTTGCCTTCTTTGATCCGTTTGATACAAGGAGATGAGTTCCTAGCTCAAAGAGCCCGAAAAAATTCTTTTGAGGCATGATCTCCAATTTTAAGCCAATGAAGTCTAGCCTTGATTTTCACCTCTTCGATAGCATAATTATCAACAAATTTTTGTTATGCCTTAACTCTAAAACCCTGAATTGGAAAAAAGGGGAAAAGGGTTGGCAACACCTAGGTTAGAAATTGTTGCTTCATAGGACCGTCTACAACAGATGGCCAACTGGTGCCCATAAATGTAGAGAAACCTCATGGTGTGGGTGATGGAATCATTCCACCAAAAAATCCAGCCTATATTGTGAGGTGGCCTACACTCCAAATTCCAAATAGTGCTAATGCGGGCTAATGACACAGCAAGGAGGTGTTAAAAAAAAACTAGGTCCTACTCACATAGGGTTGCCTTGTTAGGAAAAAATTTGATTGCCGATTTTTTTTCCTAATGCCAAGACTCAGAGGAGAAAGAGATATTCCTTTTAAACTTTGCAATTACAGTTCACTAAGATGCATACTAAAGCCATAACATAATTGAGAAACACATTCAAGCACAATTGAAACCAGATTTATGTGGGAAAACCCTTACGGGAGAAAAATCGACCACACCAAAGAAGAACTCTTGTATTACAGCAAAAGAATTTACATACAAGTTTCAGTCTCTCCTTCAAAGGTGACAATTACTACAGCAGCAAATTTATGTGATCAACCTTACAAAGAATAACATTGTTACAATGCTTCTCGACTTAGCATACAATGATATTCACAAACTGATCACACATCGATCATACAACCATCGAACCTTCAACCCATTACGATTCTAATGCATTACCATGCACAGAAAATTCCATGATCGATTCATTCTCTGCACAACCGATTTGATTCAACTTCCCCTACAGACTAACTATCGAAACTTCTCAGGAATCCAAATGGCCTCTATCCAAGTCAACAACCTCCACTTAATGGCTTACACATCAGCAATCAACAGGTTCATGTTTTCCCCCCTTCATACTATTCTTTTCATGGCTAGGGTCCACCAAGACATGCGTACACTGTTTGTGAAGTTTCAGAGAATCAAAAGGGAATCTACAATATTCCCAATAAGTCTCCCCAAAAGACTTAACACAATGACACATGTTTGAATCTTGTACACCCCCTCATGAGTCACTCAGGACCCACCACAAGAGGCACATGACTAGAGAGAATCGTTGATTAAGCCGACAAGTTTCAAAACACTTAGTCAATTTTGCTTGCTTCACAAGAGTCTGTTGGTCCTCACCACAAAGGAGCGTGGAATAGAATGAGCACCATTGGATTAAACACATCACAACCGTAGATCAGGATCACCTTAACCGATACACTCTGCTATGGTCCCCACTACCGTCAGAATCCAAGTTGCTTTCGTCTGTTAATAGTCCATTGACATAGCCCGATCAAAAGTTCCACCAATAACCCCAAGTCACACCGATCCAGTGTTTATCACATATCATCATATTGGTGAGACAACACATTGTCACTTACCGATATGTGATCGTTTTGTTGATGAAGCCAAGGTTCATCACGCTACCACCAAGGAGAAGGTAGGACTCTGCAGTATAGTGGAAAAGGAATGAACATAAGATAAAATCACCAAGTCCTTAACAGAGCTTCAAGCCAGCAAGTTGAGCCACATTTTCCAACAAGCTCCCACTTGACGAAGACTAACTGGCTTCCTCCATACTTCAAACTTAATGAAGATCATAGGCCCCAAGGCCCATCAAACTTGCACACCACCTGAACTTGTCCGTGTTCACTGGCTTTCTCAATGCATCACCAACATTCTTCAGAGTATCCAAATTTTTGAAATAGACCTTTCCATCCTCCACCATATCTCGAACAAAGTGATACTACACATCGATATGTTTCATCCTAGCATGGAAAGTTGGATTTTTTGCCAGACAAATGGCACTCTGACTGTCACAATAAATAACAATTTGCCCTGCATCAAAACCAATATCAGAACATAGTCTTCTAAGCCAAACAACTTCCTTACAGGCGTGAACTTTTCTGCCATGTACTCAGCCTCCATAGTGGACAAAGCGAATATAGCTTTTCGCTTGCTCATCCAACTAATTGCACCACCATTCAACATGAAAGTATATCCACTGGTGGACCTTCTACTATCAATGTCCCCTGCCCAATCAGAATCCACATATCCACAAATTCTGAGAGTCCTTTGTGAACCAACCAAATTTACATGGTAACATAGAGAATATTCTAAAGTGCCCCTCAGATATCTAAACACTCTTTTCACAACATCCCAATGTGTCCTTCTTGGATTCACCATAAAACGACTAAGAACTCCCACTGCTTGGACAATGTCTGGCCTTGTACAAACCATTGCATACATTAAACTGCCAACTACACTAGCATAAGGAACTTTGGTCATGTCCTCCATCTCAGTAGGAGATTTTATACAATCTTCAATAGATAGTTTCATCCCCTGCAAAACTGGAGCAACTAGCTGCTTGCAATCATTCATACCAAATCTCTCCAAAACAATATTAATATACTTACTTTGGCTAAGGCAAAGTTCTTTTCTTTTTTTATCTGTAGTTATTTCCATCCCCAGAATATACCTAGCTGCACCAAGATCTTTCATTTTGAACTTTACAGACAACTGAGATTTTAGATCAGAAATCATTAACTTACTATTCCCTATGAACAACATATCATCAACATAAAAGGAAATAATAAGAACACGATCGTTTTCAGTCTTTTAATACACACAATGATCTAATTTTAATCTTACAAATCCCAACGAAAAAATAAATGTGTCAAATTTTTCGTACCACATTTTTGCTGATTGTTTCAAACCATACAGAGATTTTTTCAACTTGAAAACCAAATTTTCTTTACCTTTTATTGCAAAGTGCTCAGGCTGGGAAATATAAATTTCTTCTTCAAGATCACCATGAAGAAATATTGTCTTCACATCGATCTGCTCAATCTCCAAATCATATGTTGTTGTTGTGAACCCCTAAACCTGCAAATGCAAATGAGCGACAAAACACACTAGGTTGTTAGATCAAATGCATGCAAATATGAGGGATTCCCCATGAAATCCATCTATTTAAGCTAAAATTTAGGATTATGAAGAACACAAAATAAGAAATTAAACTAAATCCTAATTAAGCCAATATATTGATGATCTCATGGGGGAATTGGTGCCAATGAAGTGTGGGAATTGGTGCCAATGAAATGTTGCAATTGGCCATTTCCCAATTCCTAAGTTGCAATGTGGATTGATTGAGCAATGGTCAAATCTCTAAAGATATTTGAGCATAACCTTGTTATAATTTATGAAAATGGTGAATGATTAAGTGCAATGGGCAAAATTGGCTCTCAATGTGAAGAGAGTAACTTTGCATGAAGATTGTGGATGATGAATGAGGAGAGAAGCCTCTAATTTATAACTTTCAATTTGGAAGAGAAAGTAAGATGTGAGCAATGTGGGACTATTTTTCAATCCAATGGTTGAATGCCACATGTTATGATGTGAATGGTTAGTGGTTGTGTACATTTTGGCCAAAGTGCCAATAAATGCATAAATTTGAATTTAAAATTGTGAGATGACTTGTTGAAGAGGGAAGAGAAATGAAGTTAATGTCACTTGGCTAAGGACATGTAAGAGGTTTTAAATGCCTTGTTGGAAGGACCAAGTCCGCTTGGCCTTTTTGAATTCAAAAGAAAGAATATTCCCCTTTTGATGCCATGTGAGGGAAAATAGAGAATTAAATAAATCAAAGTAAATGATTTATTGTGCAACTTGCATTCTCTACAGGATTTTAGTGAGAGGGATTAACTTAATCGAGGTTTTGATTAATTTAATGAAGAATTAAATGATGTGACAATCTAGGCTTAAATTTATGAATTGATTTAAGTCAAGAACTGAGAGGAAAAGATTATTAAATAAATGATTTGATTTATTTAACCAAAGAGGAATATGTTAGATTAAATCAAATAAGGTTTAATTTATTTAATTTAATAGGAGGACTTTAGAGAATTTAATCAAATAAAATGATTTATTCAATTAACAGAAATGTAAGGTTAATTAAATTAAATTGATTAATTTAATCATAGGAGGAGGAAGACTTAATCAGATAAATAATGATTCATTAGATTAAGGGATAGAATTATGATGAAATGTTGAGAGTGTGATTTAAGAGGAAATTTTTTTAGTAATCGGGACCAAGTGTGCCAAAACGAACTTCTACATTTTCCATGTCTACATTTTGCCCCTCTTTGAAGCAATGTACTTGTTGCATTGATTCAAAAAATAAACTGTTGTGATTAAAGGTTCAAAATTTTCTCAAATTTTTTCAGATGCCCCACTGCTGCCCCAGCGAAAGGATATTGCTGGATATTGCCCCCTCGAGAGATCGGATGAAAAGTTTTATTTTTTTGATTATCTCGCGAAAAAAGATGACAAGGTGTTCGACAAGCCAGAAATGCCCCAAAATGCCTAAAAAATAGGTCAAGATGCCAAAAAAATATGTAACACGGCCCTTAGTTGGACAAAAATGGGATGGGGGGACAAAAACCTCAGTTAGACGATCAAATTAGGTCAAAAAACCCTAATTTTTAAGCTTAAATAGACCTCGAGGGGTCACTTTCAATGCATTTGCAATCTTAGCCTTTAGGAAATTTCATTCTTTGAGCTTTGAGTCTTGGTTGAAATGGTGGGATGATAGCTTTCCAGGCACATGTCGGAGAGAGTACGAGTGCACCAACGGCCAGTTAGTGCAGGACCCGTGGTATGTACCCCTATCCAACTTTCAATTTTCTCATTTTACGTGCATTAAAATAGGGTCTAAGTGTCATACAAGTTGTGTGGCGCTATATAGTGCAGCTAAAAATGTTTTATCGAGGCCGTGCGGTCCTTCATTGCACTGCATATGCAAAGTGTGTCGCGCGCTCCAGTTTGGACATTAGGGTTTTGTTGGTCAAAGTCCGTCCCAAGTGCATATTACACTATGCGGGGCAATTAGGAAACTAGGGTTTGCCGCAAATTGGACTGCATGCGCAAATAGCATCATGTGGGTCACCTTGAGACTATGAAAAATGCAAACCCCACCGCGGTGGCATAGTTTGGAACCTTCCAAATTGCACCGCACCCACAAACAATGCCGCACTTGTTGGTTTGGGTGCGAAACTTAGCGTGAGATGCAAAAAAAAATCTTTTATCGCAACGGCTTCCTTTGTGCAAGAGGAGCTTAATGTACTTTACTCATGGGAGCATAGATGGCCAATGCTTAGCAGACTACATGATATGCATGATTTTGTTCAAGAGCACCTTGGTGCCCTTGGTCTTTGGTATGTTGCGTACGTCCCTCCTATTCAGGCACACTTAGGAATGATGACGGCTCTGGCCGAGCGATGGCATAGCGAGACCTCATCCTTCCATCTTCCTACTGGCGAGGCTACTATTACCCTCGAGGATGTATGGTGCATCCTTTGATTACCTATTCACAGAGCTCGAGTTATCTATGATCTGGATGCCGGTAGAGATGCTTGCTACAGGGTTATGGAGCTTCATGAGATTGAGTTTGCTGATGGTCAGATTGATTTAGAGAGATACCACGGCAGCGTGCCTATTTATAGATTGATTATTGCTGCCATCATCTCAGGCCTTGTGGTACCTGATCTGTGGGGCCGATACTTTAGTCCAGGATGGGGATTGGCATGGGATCAGATCATTCACCATAGGGTGTGCTTTGCTTGGGGACCGATATTATTGGTGTCCCTCTATAGGGATCTTCATGAGTTCGCCTACCTGGGCAGCAGGTCGCTCGGGGCCGGAGTTACCCTACTACACATCTGGGTATGGGAGAGGATCCCAGTGCTTCGTCCAGATGTTACACTAGTTCTCCTTGAGATAGATGATCTTCTCATTTGGAAGTATGGTGGGGCAAAGATTCAGTTTACTCATACCAACACAAGTGGTATTGCGCACTGGTGGTGAGTTCTCAATGAGATGAGAGAGTTCGTCTAGAGACCCTGGATGGGCATTGGCCCATGGTTTGATGATGTCGATCAACTATTTTATGCCAGATAGGACAGGTGGATGCAGGGTCAAGAGTACACCATGATTGAGAGGTATCTTACTGACAGGGTTGCCCAATAGTTTGGAGAGGTACAGGACAGGCCCGATGACCAGTACATGCCCATCTTTGCTCACACAACTAGAGAGACAGTATGGGGTCAGCCCTTCCCAGAAGCTGAGGCGGTGTCCTCATTTAGGCAGTTAGTGGCCTAACCGTGGCCATATGATCAAAGGTCAGCAAATGCAGGGGTCACTCCAACATATAGAGCATGGTTCAAGCCTCCACTTAGATTGACAGTTCCGGGCACAGCTACCCCACGACGCAAACCCAAGGGTCGAACAGTTGACAGAGGATAGGGTAGAGGAGGAGGTGGGCCACCTCCTCATCAGACACCCCCCAAGGATCCAACATAGCAGTCACCTCCCTGAGTAGGGGATCAGGATGGTCAGCCGAGGGTAGGTCCTTAGCAGCAGCCAGCAGCACAACCTGATCATAGAGATGCATTGATCCATCAGTTGAGAGCAGAGAGAGATGAGACTAGGCAACAGGTTGTTGTCCTTACAACTGAGAGAGACTAGGCCCGATCCGAGAGGGATCAGGAGATTGGTCAGCGACATCAGCTAGAGAGCACAGCTTCCACATCTCGAGGTCGATCAGTTGATATTCAAGAGTATAGAGAGGCCGTCAGAGAGGCCGAATACTATCGGTAGCACTACCAAGAGGCAGTGCCATCAGCGAGTAGAGTGTCAGACTTCTCCCAACAAACAGGGAGGTGGTTAGCAGAGGATCACAGTGAGAGGTAGGCAGGGGAGGGTGAGGGCCACAGTTAGCAAGACTAGCCCTTTTGATCACAAGACAATTTGTTCCATTTTTTGATTTACAGGCTGCACTATTTTGGCCTTATTGTACCATGTATTCGATGTACACTCGATCCGATTTGTATCATAACAGTGTATTTTTTTATGATATATATATATGAGATGATTCGCCTTTTATGATATGTATGGATGCAAATGTATGATATGCAGTTTTATTATGATGATATGAGATGTTCCTATTCTTATGCTTATGTAATGTGATGTATGGATGCATTTCTTTTTGTATATTTTTCATGCTTTTAATGATGATCCTATGGATATAATATATGTTAATGATGTTGTAATTATATGCAAATGGTAATGGATGCAAATGATTATGTATGCATAATGATGTAATGCTTTCTTAAGATGCTTAAATTTATATTATTCCTCACAACTTAAGATAATGATATGATGCAATGTGCTCTCGATGCTAATGATCTAGTGGATGCAGGATGTATGCATTGACAATGTTTTGATTACTGTTATGATCCCATGTTAGTGTGGAAGGAAGACAGAGGAATTTAGAATTAATGAATTAGTTAGGATGGTGATGGTGACTTGCATTGCTAGGAGTTGGGATTTTGAAAGGGTCAATTGTGTTATGTTTGATAACACACGTAGGTACGACGCACCAAGGTATAGAGGACCAGGATGGCATTTGTACCTAGTGTGATGGGCTTTGATTTGACAATCAGATAGGAGTAATCTTTTTCACACTTGACAAATGAATCCTTATTATGAATGTAGTTCAGATATTCCAAACATCTCGGGCCAAAACATAAGAAGGCAAACCTTCTTATGTGGTCAACAAGACATCTACAACATCATCCCTACAAACAAAACAAAGCATGCATGACGAAGTTATTTTACAAGAATATCCAACAAGCACAGCAGATAAAAAGATAATGATCATTGCCCCATTCCTTTTCTCTCTAAACTTGTTTTGTTTAGGCATCATCGAGAGGTCCTTGGAATGAGCATCAAATAAGATAAGTCAATAAAAGACCCAATAAAGCAAACCAAACAAGCTAATTTTTTTCATACCGCTAGCCAAGACTAACAATTGTGAGGGGTACCTGATGCTTATGTCCATCGCAAGAAAGCTTCATCCTAGGACATGTTGTCATCAGGGTTTTTGATGGGACTGATTTGGGTGATAAGCTATTGATACTCCGACTTGACCAACTTGCTCGCTTACTGACTTAAACTTTCAAGACTCTGACAATTAGGTGTTCACTTTGGAACCTATTAGACTTGCTTCTGACTGACTTACCAAAGGGTGAAGGTGACGATTGATTTTATTATGAGTGATAAAATTCGCGGATGAAAGCGAGATGAAATGGATGCACCATTTTGGATTTTTTCAGATATTTTGAGGCTGTTTTTGGTATTTTTGAGATGTTTTACAAATTTTTTTGGTATTTTCAAAGTTTTACGACGAAAGGACTAACTTAAAAACCTATCCTAGGGATCTCAGGAGTTGATCCATAGATTATCCTTGCCTACATTATACACACATAGACCACGTAGTTTGACTAACGATGGACTGACTTGAGATGCAGACTAGATGGGAAAACGGATTGCCAATGCGACGGATGCCTAAAGGACTGACCCTAACTGTAAAAAAATAGATGGGCAAATGGATTGCCAATGCGATGGACGCCTAAGGATTGACTTAAGACGCAGACTAGATGGGCAAACGGATTGCCAATGCGACGGACGCCTAAAGGACTGACCCTAAATGTCTTGGGGGATAATCAAAGATCAACCTTTCCTACGTTCAAGCTTAGAGATGACGTAGTTCGACAAGGTGAAAAATTGACAAGACTCAATGATGAATTTTTTGAAGATTTTCTGATATTTTGACATGTTTTTGGTTTTTTGGATGATTTGCAAGTTTTGGATTTTTCTGATGAGATTTTGAGAAGATTACGATAATATACATGAATCTGATCCGATGTCGATACAGGAACATGCCCCCAGCGTGGTGCGATAGACTACTTCGATAAAGGTAGGACAAATTGACCTTAGGAATATGCCAAGTAGTACTATGGTGGAATATGATATGGACACCAGCTTAGGCTACAGTATGGATGTGAGCGGATGGGTGGATGGATGGTCAATGAAGTGTAATGGAATGGATGAGTGAGTTGTGTAGATCCTGGTGGATAGAGAGTGTTTTATTTACACTTGGTGCCTGTTTGCCAGGTTTTGACCAAGGTACTTGTCCAAAGAGCCACCGAAGTGGTTTTCACTAGAGGATGATTTTTTTCTTTGCTTTTTCAATCCTTTTTCTAATTTTTTTTTATTTTTTTATTTTTTTATTTATTTGTTGTCACCAAGACACCTGTTTGCCAGGTTTTCATCAAGGTAACCATTTTTTCAGGATGTTTTCTGATTTTTTTTGTATTTTTTGATTCTATACTTTGCAAGATCTTAGGCATAAAACTTTTTGAGGTGAGAGCTATTTGTGGGCTCCTGCAGAGGCTCACCCTCTGGCGTCGACAACTGATATGCCCCTGATTTATAGTTTGCAGTGATGATGAAGGGTCCCAGCCAATTGGGTTCAAACTTTCCTTTGTTATCTGGGTTTGGCACATTCTTTTGGTTCTCCTTTAGCACAAGGTCACCGACTTGGAAGGTGTGTTGCCTGATCTTCTTGTTGTAGCTCCATTTCAAGTGATTCCGGTAGACCTGTAGATGATTTAAGGTGTCCATTTTCCGTTCATCTAGTAACTCTAGCTCATTCAGTCTTGTAACCCTGTATTCCTCATATGTGATGAGTTTTTGCAATGATATCCCCAGTGACGGAAGCTCAATCTCAATAGGGAGGATGGTTTCTGATTTGTAGACCAGGGAGAATGGAGTGGCACCTATTGGTGTGTGCATGCTGGTGCGGTAGGCCCATAAGGTGGGGTTTAGCTACAGATGCCAATCATGACCAGAGTCATTGACTATTTTCTTAAGGATCTTTAGGATGGTTTTGTTAGTAGCTTTCGCTTGGCCATTGTCTTGTGGGTAATATGGGGTGGAAAAGTAGTGTTGGATTTTGAATTTTTCACACAAGTCATGGACATCCTGATTCTTGAAGGGTGTCCCGTTATCCAAGATAATGGATTGAGGAACACCGTATCGACAAATGAGGTAGTTCAGGATGAACTTGGATATTTGTTTTCCAGTGATGTAGGTCATGAGAATTACTTCAACCCATTTTTAGAAATATTTGGTGGCGGTGATGATGAACTTATGGTCGTTAGATGAGGTGGGTGAGATTTTACCTATGAGATTGAGCCCCCATTGTGAAAAGGGCCATGGTGTTATGATAGGATGCAACTCTTGAGCTGGTGCATGAATGAGATCTCCATGTTGTTGGCATTATAGACACTTTCAGACAAAGTCGTGTGCCTCTCTCCCCATTGTCAGCCAGTAGTACCCGGTTCTCAGCAACTTTTTAGCCAAAGTCATACCACTTGAGTGTGAACCGCAAGTGCCATTGTGTACTTCCGTTAAAGCGATCAAGGCCTCCTCAGGTGTTAAGCAACGTAGCAGGGTTCCATCAATACTTCTACGGAAGAGGGTTTCTCCTAGGATGATAAATCGTAAGGACCTTTTGACAAAGGTTCGCTTGAGGTTCGAGGTAATTTCAACTAGGAGGATTCCTAATCTTAGGTAGGTGTAAATGTCATGGTACCAAAGATCACTAGGACCAACGAGTTCACATGCATATTCTGACTCTGGTACCTCGAAAGTGGGTATCAGAAGTTGTTCTATGAGAAATTCGTGTTTCAAGATGTTGCGAGGGATGTCTAGAAAGGATCTGATGGTTGCCATTGCATTATTTGCTCTGTTGTTTTCCCTACGTATTTTCTCAAAGGTGATGTCGATAAATGATTCCTTGAGGCTTTCTACCACCTTTTTGTATGGTGCAAGCTTATCATCTTTAGTTTGGTATTCATCGTTGACTTGATTAATGATAAGTTGTGAGTCTCCATAGACCTTTAATGCCATGATTCGCCACTGTGCTGCAATCTTGAGACATACGGTTAAAGCCTCGTACTCTACAATGTTGTTTGTACAGGGGAACGCCAACTTGTAGGATCTTGGTATGCAATCTCCTTGTGGGGTGATGAAGAACACACCAGCTCCTGATCCATGTTGTGTGTGGGAACCATCAAAGTACAGTTTCCAGTGATCGGCTTCACTAAGATTGAAAAGGGACTCATCTAGAAACTCTGATATGAGCGGGTTATCTGCATATATTGGAGCTTCTACTAGCTGATCCGCAATTACTTGTCCTTTTATTTCCTTTCACTCTACATACTCAATATCATGCTTAGATAGTATCATAACCCATTTAGCCATCCTACCTGTAAGCATTGCTTTTGACAATAGATACTTGAGAGGATCTATCTTGGCAATCAGCTTAATTTGATGAGCTAGCATGTAGTGTTTGAATTTCTGGGCTACAAACACTACTGCTAGGCAAGCTTTTTCTATTGATGTATAATTGAGCTTGTGCCCCACCATTGTTCTGCTGATATAGTAAATGGCCTGCTTGGTTCCCTTTTCATCATGTTGGGCTAAAAGGGCACCAAGGGCGGCTGTTGTTGCTAAGATGTATAGAATCAATGGTTTCCCTATAATCGGTGGCATCAAAATAGGTGGTGTAAGTAGATATTCCTTTATTTTGTTGAATACTTGTTCACACTTGTCATCCCACCTAAATGCTACTCCCTTATGGAGTAGGTGTGAATAGGCAATCTGCTTATCTGCCAGTTGTGCTATGAATTTTCGGATGGACTGGATTCTACCTTGTAATCCTCTGAGTTGCTTTAGTGTTCTTGGTGCTCCCATTTCAAGGATTGATTTAACCTTTGTGGGATCCACTTCTATCCCTCTCATTGAAACTATGTATCCTAGTATCTTTCCTGATTGTACCCCAAAGACACATTTTTTTGGGTTAAGTCTGACTTTTTATTTTTCCAGCCTATCAAAAATTGCACTTAGAGTCGCTATGTGATCCTGTCTTTTCTTTGATTTAGACAATATGTCATCTACATAGTCTTTGACAGTTTTGTGTATCATGTCGTGGAAAATCAATGTCATCGCTCTTTGGTATGTAGCTCCTGCATTCTTTAACCCAAATGGCATCACATTCCAGTAGTATGTGCCCCAAGGGCATGTAAAGGCCATCTTGTGTTGGTCCACTTTTGCTATCATTATCTTATTGTACCCCAAGAAGCCATCCATCAGGGATAGCATCTCATGTCTTGTCGTCATATCCACTATCATGTCAATGTTGGGTAGTGGAAAATCATCCTTAGGACATGTTTTGTTTAGGTCTCTGAAATCTATGCAGATGTGGATGCCTCCTTTTGGTTTTGAGACTGGTACAAGGTTGGATACCCATTCTGGATAGGCAATCGGGCGTATGAAGCCAACATCCAGAAGCTTTTGTAACTCAATCTTCACGAGCAAGGCTATTTGCAGGTGCATTTTCCTTAACTTCTGTCTAACTAGCTTCACTCCAAGGTAAACAACTAAATGAAGAACAAGCACCTCAGGATCTAGACCTGGCATGTCAGCATAGGTCCATGCGAAGTTTTTCTTTCTTTCTCTTAGAATGCAGCCAACAATTCTTATTCTTCTGTTTGAAGTGTTTGAGAATAGAATGTGATTTGTGGTTTTGTCTCTATTCCCAAGTTGACAGGATTACATTGCTCTACTAAGACCGTTGATTTCTCCTGATGTAGGGCAGTAGGGGGGAGATTGAATCCTTCATCCTCCGGCACCTCAGAGAGGTTTTCACCATTGGATGCGTCCTTTATTTTTACTATTTTTTGGTTAGAGAGCACCACAGTGTGGTTTTCACTCAATAACCCCGAGCTTATTCTCTATATTTTTCTTTTGTGACTGAAGGACTCAATCGTCTCCCCATAATATGCTTTGGTGTCTAATGTGATCTTGAAGCCTGCCTTGTGATCCCCACATGGAACTATATCCCTTAGTCTCATGAATTCCGAGAGTGCCTCATCATTTTTGAATGAGTCTAGAATTGGCGGTCCTCGTTGGTTGTGATCGATGAGTTGAGGGTGTACTAAGGTGATTTGGTGAGTTTGTTGGCTTGACTCAACTGGTGAGGCACTAATCATTAGGAGGGTGGAATCCTCAAAGAGCCTAGGAAGGCTTGCTACGATGTCATCATCGTCACTACTGGCACAAACATCAATGACATCAAAGGTGAAGTTATCAAGTGGGATACTACAATGATGGGCTTCAGTCATCCATCACTATTTCTTCCAAGGCTTTCATTCCTGTTATAGCCCATGCCAAACATCATTTGCAGTCCTCTGCTAGTTTCATCCATGGGTAGGGTGGGGGTGGGCCTTTCATCTTGGTAGAAATGTGTTTGAGATGTCCTCCTCATCCACATTTTCTCGACTGAGATCCCCCCAATGGTGGAATCCAGAAGGGTTTTCCCTAATAACGTAGACAGGTGTTTCAGCTGGCTGAGATTGTCCATGCAACCTAGGAGATTGTGGTAACTCTCCTACAAAAAATGCATTCCTTTTCATTTTGTAGTCACCGCTTCCATTGTCCTGGATCATGTTTTTGATTTTGGATATGTCAGGGATGGCGGGTGTCTCTGTCGCAGAAGTGGAAGCGAGGTTGGCTAAGTCAATGTAAGAAGTGGACGGGCCTTCATCATTTTTTGGTACTTGGGGGATTTTATAAAACTTGGCTTCCAAGCTTTTGCAGTAGGCGAAAGGTTTAGGGTCCCCATATATAGTGACTTCCTCGTTCTGGTGTGAGAACTTGATACATTGGTGATAAATCGCGGCTACCACCTTCATTTCGTGGATCCATGGATGTCCAAGGAGGATATTATAAGGTAGGTCAAGGTCGAGGACCTGACAGGTGGTCTCCATAGTTGTCGGTCCTACTTGGATGGGGATTTTGATATTGCCCTAAGACACTCTTTCTTGATCATCATACGCCCTTATCATGATGTTTTTGTTCTTATTAATGGAATCCTCGGTGAATCCCAATTTCTTTATGAGCTTTAGAGAATAAATGTTAAGGCCTGCACCCCCATCCACCAAGACTCTTTTGACTTTCTTTTTATGGACAAGCACCTGAAGGTGGAGTGCGTGGTTATGAGATGGTTGCGGGGGGGAATCTTGGTCAGAGAATGTAATGAGATTTGGGCTGACGATATTTCCAACCATAGCCTGAAACTGATCTGTGTCAAGGGTGGCGGAGATAGTGGACACAGCTAATGCTTCATCAAGGATCTCCCTATGGGATGTGGAGATTTTCAATAGTTCCATGATGGAAATTTGGGCGGGGGTTCTCTTTAGTTGGTCAATGACATTTTAGTCATAGGGGATGGCTTTTGTATTAGAAATGGGGGTCTTAGCTGGTGCCCCAGAAATGGTAACATTTCTGCCACGTATGGTGACTCCACAGTCATTGTTGGATCCTTTGACATTTATGATTGTGACCATTTCGTCGACACATCCAACTATCTCCTCATACACTAGGTTAGCACTAGCATATTTTTGCTTGCCCTTATTGTTCCCCTAATTATTTCCTTGATTGTTCCCTTGGTTGTGGTTCGACATCGGATTCGTGTATATTTTCAAGTCTTGGTTTTCAGCTGGTTGCTCGATACTGATAATCTTATCCTTGATGAGGTCTTAGATGATGTTCTTCAGCCTCATGCACTTGGTGGTTGTATGTCCTTTGACTTTATGAAAGTCACAAAGGATATTTTCATTATACCATGGCGGCTTGGTCATGGGTTCTGCATATTGCTCAGAGTTAGAGATTTTGATTAGATTATATTTAACCAGCTTCTTCATTATGGACTCAATCAATTCACCAAGAGTCGTGAACTTCCTCTTGGGGGGATACTTGTTGCGGGGAGGTGATCCTCCTTGATTTCCCAAGTTATTGATTTGATTGGTAGGAAGTGGTTGTTGTGCCACTACCGCATTATTCTGTAGGTTGTTGCGATTATGATTTTGCGGTTGATGATAGGTTTGCACATTCTGCTTAGGGGCACTAATGACCACTTTAGCATCTACCATGCCATCGTTTGTGATATGTTTTTTCCTCAACCATGTTCACGGTTTATCATTATAGTTGTTGGATAGGCAGTTATCCTACAGTGGAATGAATGTGGATGCGTCTCCTCGTGCAGTAAGGGCTCTTTCGATGCTGAGCGCCTTTGGGATTAGTTAATCATATGATGTGATGCATTGCATTTTCAAGTAGAATGCCAAGTTTTTATCTAGATTGGATATGATGTTGCAAACTTGTTCTTCTTCTGGCTTGGTCCATTTACTTGGGTTGGCCTTGGATCGCCACCTTTGCAAGAATGATGTGAATAGCTCTCCTTTTGTTTGTTTTAGTGTTGATAGTTCTTCCAAACTAACATCCGCACCCATGTTGAAAGCATAATTCTTAAGGAAAGCTTCTACGATTTCCTCGAATGTTTTAATGCCTGTGGATAGGCGAGAAAACCATTCCATGGTTGGACCAGTCAGACTACGGGGGAAGAGTCACATTAGATACATGTCATCATATGCAACCTCCATGCAATGCACTTGAAATTCCCTGATGTGGGGTTTACCCATTCCATTATACTTGTCAAATTTGGGGATCTCGAATCCCTTTGGGAATGATATCATGGTGAGACTTATGTCGAAAGGGTAAGGGCACAAGTTGCCCAGTGTTCTCGTGGTTTTTCCTGCTTCTAAGTCCAACACTTATTGCGAAAGTAGTTTGATTTGTGTTGTGACATATTTTCTTGGGTCGAGAGGTGGAATGAATGAGTTGTGAGGTGTTTGAGGTGTTTGATGGGTGGGAAGAGTACTAGTGGGTGTTTGCTGCAAGCTCTATTGTGCATTCAAGGCCAGATGATATGCTTGCATTTGTGTCAACAACACTTGTTGTTGATCTTATTGTTGTTGTTCCAACAATGTTTGTTGCTGCTCCATCTATTGTTGTTCCCATGAACCCTGTTGTTGGTCAAGTTGTTGTTGCGGTAACAAGGCTTGTTGTTGGTCTAGCTGTTGTTGCACCAACAAAGCTTGTTGTTGGTCGAGCTGTTGTTGTGCCAACAAATCTTGTTGTTTAGCTTGTTGTTGTGCCTAAAAGTCTTGTAGGGCTTGTTGGTAAGCTTGCAGATGGATTTCTTGCAATTGTGCTTGGTATTGGGCTTGTGCCTATTGTTGGGCTTGCGCTTGTGCTTGAGCTAGAGCTTGGGCTTGAGCTTTTGCTTGTGCTTGGGCTTGAGCTAGATCTTGTGCTTGTCCTTGAGCTTGGGCTTGAACTAGAGCTTGTGCTTGTGCTTGTGCTTGAGCTTGTGCTTGTGCTTGTCCTTGAGTTTGCACTTGTGCTTGTTGATTTTTCTTGAGTACTCTTTGTTGGTTGGCTTTTTGAAGGGTTTGGATTAGGGTGGTGAATGAATTTGTGATATTGGCTTTCGGTGGGATTGGTGGTGGAATGGGAATTAGGCCAACCGTTATGACAGGTGAAAGGGTTGTGGTGGCAGTTGGGATTTGGGTTGTTGGGGGGCTGGTTGAGATAATTGGTCCTTGCAAGGGTATGCTTTGGGATATTTGAGGACTAGTTGATGTAGTGGCTTGAATGGTTGCCACTTGTTGTTGTGATGTTGTGGGAAAAAAAGGGGAATTTGATGTGATGTTCACATTGCCCAGTTCTGAGAAACTATCAATGTTTAGGGGGGGGAAACCCAATCTGAGCGATGATGTGGTTGTGAATGGAAATGGGGGTAGAGGTTGTCGGCTACCTTGAAAATAAAACGGATCAGAGACCTCGATTGTCCCAAAGAAACCACCTTCTCCTTGTGGTAGAGAAGTTTGTATGTTTGATTGATATGTTGGTGAGGCATGGAATGAAGATGAACCAACGGGATTATGGAATGTGAGTGGGATGTATAGGTATAACGGATTTACCGGGATAGAATTATCTAGTGCGGTGTTGACAGCCACCTCTTTGTTGGCCACAAGGCGATGCTTTTGTAATTCTCGAAACATGGCACTCCCCTTGTTTGCATTCGATGAGGCTGGTGTGATGGCTAAGGTGGTATGAGGTATTTTTTGATTGACATTTGACATTGGGGATGCGTTGGTAAGAGGCATGTCCATACTAGTGCTTGCACCAAGGTCAGGAGGGAACTAGATCCCTCCTTTCGCTAATGTGCTTATGTATTTGAACATGGGACTAACAATTTTGTGGTTTTTTGGATTTTGAACCATTTTCATTATTTTGGATTGTATCATCCCCATGTCTTCGTTTGTGATGCCCTCTTCATGGCTCTCCTCTTGAGGATTCTGTGATGATAAAGGAGAGTTACTTGGGGGATTGCTTGATCCTGCAAGGTTTAATTCAGAGTTTAACTAACTCATGTCCATGGAATTTGATATTTCACTGATATTCTCCATGTGCTTCTTGTATTGAGATCTTTTTTGGACCACAAAAAAAAAAGGGGGATTGTTTGATCCTAACCTTTTAGGCCCAAAAGAGAAGAACTAGGGAAGTTGATGATCAAAGAGGGTGGTAATGATGATGGGATTAATGGATGAAATGAGTGAGTGAAACCTTTTGAAGAAATTTTGAAGGGTTATGCTAAACTTGTTAGGACTTAGATTGATTTGTGATAGTTTGACTAGATGCGTTAAGTCAAACAAGATTGTAGTGAAGTTGTAGTCCCTAGGAAGTTGTGTTATCCTAGGGGAACTTGCACAAATGGATGAATTGGCTAGGTGTGTTAAGTCAATGTGATTGTGAACTAGTGAGCCTTAGGAAGTTGAGTTATCCTAGAGGTAAATTCATCCAAGGGATTTGACTATTTTGGCTAGGTGTGTTAAGCCAAAATAGGATGATGTTGGTTTAGCCCTTTTAGTTTAGTGTGAGTGATTTTTCTAGAGTTCCCAAGAAATTTGTTGATGGGATGAGATTTGATTGATGGAGAGATGAATGAGGATGATGACTTTGATCCTAGACTTGAACCTAGACACAACTCTCTTTACAAGACCTTGGTGTTGAAGAACACGCTAGACTTCCTATGTGAGGAAAGCAAATCTTTCAAAAACTTTGGGATTTTTTTGATAGTAGAACGCATACAAAGTTGGATTATTCCTTGAAGCCTTTTTGTAGAAGTTGTATACAAGTCTTTCTCTTACTTCAAGGAGCATCTCAAGGCATTGTTCATGGGTTTTTATATTTATCCTCTTGAACCTTGGTTTTGGAATCTTGATCTTTCGGGAAATCATTGGGAGCAACACATATGTGGTTCAATTTGTCTATTTATCTTGGCTTAATGAATTCCTTTTATCAAAGACACTTGCTTGTCTATCTTTCAAACTATATGTCTAATGTCCCACTTCCTTTCTCATCCCACAAGTTCCATTATGTGGAAATCAAGGGAAATAGGGAAAAAGTCTCCTATGTTTAACCTTGTTGAAAACAAATGACGATGGAATCCAAACACTTAGAAACCTCTAAGGATAGAATCCCTAGAGAAAGCAAGAGTGCTTAAATTCGTCAAAGGTATTTGTCTCCTCAAAGGGGTTTGAAATTTGAAGATCTTGTGAATGTTCGTTTTCAAGTGTTTTAGGACCAAGCAATGTATTCTTTTCTTCCAAGCACTTTTACAATCCTAGGATGATGAGGTAATATCTTGTTGGGTTCCCACTTGGACGAATCTAGCTGTGCATATCTTGTGTGAATGGCTAAATGTTTGACCACACTGGCTCCCCTCCACGGCACATACTTCTCAGGTCAGCCAAACATTAGTATCCATGAATCTCACATGGCATACCTTCCATTTCTACAACAAAACCGCATGTATAACATGGGGAGGCTTCAAAGGACATGACCTTTTGCACCAACAAGATAGACAAGGTTTTGGCCTTTTTCTAAACAAAGGGTTCTAATGCGGGCATTCCGCTCGTGGGGGATTATCCAACATTGGCGAGAGTCCATTTCTGTCCATCTCGTCAGAATAATCCTTGTGATTCTTGAACTCTCCTCAAGAATCTACACTTATATACCGGTTGGAAGTCACTTGGCTTTAGTGTATTCTCGGTTGGGTCGTTCCCTTGGGTGAATATTTTTTCCCACAAGGAAGACCCTCTAAGATAAATAAAAGTGAATAAACATATTCGTAGTTCGATCGACCTTTGTTTAAAAACAAAGGGATAACACTCGCAATAAGTTTACTCACACTCGCACATTTTGTTTAATTTTAAAAATGCCCAAATTGAAATGTGGAGGTAATCTTTTATGCAACTTACTGTCACCAAAAAAAAGCTTTTGATTCTCAAGATCACCGTGAAGCGCGAGAGAAACGCATATGCCTTTTCAAATGACACTACTTTGCAAAAAGGATTACAAGACACAAATAACACATGTTCGTTTTAAATCCCTCAAAGCAATAATGAATTCTTTTTAAGCACCAAAGGAAATGTGAAATTGGCTTGTTCAATTTGCTAACCTTTTAAACAAAATCTAGTATGTTTGGCTAAGGTTCTTTTTAGCCCCTTGGCAACTTTTAAAAATAAATTTGATTGTTTATTTTAGAACCCAAAAGAAGTTTAGTGTTCCTAAGGCCAATGAAATTAACAAATTCCTTTTAATCAAGAATCTAAAAATCCTTAAAGAGTGTTGAAGAACACTTTAGTGTTTAAGAAAAATTTGTACAAAATGAGCATGATGTCATAACAAATATCCTATTTTGCTTAGAAAATGAAATTTGTTTGTTCTTTTTAAACTCAAAGTAAATCTAGTGTTTCTAAGGCCAAAGGTATTAACAAACTTCTCTTAACAAGCAGAATTTTAAAATCCTTAAAGAGTGTTGAAGAACACTTTGGTGTTTAAAAACACTTTGTGTATGGTCAACATGATGTCATGATGAGCCTCTTTCTTTGCTCCTTCCTACAAAATGACAGAAAATAGAGAGCACAAAATCAACAAATAGGTCAAAAGTTAAAAGGTTTGAAAATCAAAAAGCACATGTCAAAATTTTAAAACCAGACTGTTCTCCATGGCAGAGTTAGTGGGTGTGGCGCAGTTAGCGAGTGCGGTGCAATTTGGTAAGCAGACGGTGGAGTTTGCAAGTGGTAACATCTGGGAAGATTTGAAATTTAAAAGCGGGAAACGATTGTTGTGCAATATAGTGCAATGGATTTCAAGGGGTGCGGTGCAATATAGCGCTACATCTGAGTAGGCGATGCAATACAGGACCACATGAACTACCCGCGGTGTAGTTCATGTGTGTAGACAAAAAATGTTAAAACCACGAAATTTTTTACAAAAACGCGATGAAATTCTTGAGCTGCCCTCCTTCTAGCACCAAAATGTGAACCCCTAAACCTGCAAATGCAAATAAGCAACAAAACACATGAGGTTGTTAGATCAAATGCATGCAAACATGAGGGATTCCCCATGAAATCCATTTATTTAAACTAAAATTTAGGATTATGAAGAACACAAAATAAGAAATTAAACTAAATCTTAATTAAGCCAATAGATTGATGATCCCATGAGGGAATTGGTGCCAATGAAGTGTTGCAATTGGCCCTTTCCCAATTCCTAAGTTGCAATGTGGATTGACTGAGCAATGGTCAAATCTCCAAAGAGATTTCAACATAACCTTGTTATAATTTATGAAAATGGTGAATGATTAAGTGCAATGGGCAAAATTGGCTCTCAATGTGAAGAGAGTAACTTTGCATGAAGATTGTGGATGATGAATGAGGAGAGAAGCCTCCAATTTATAACTTTGAATTTGGAAGAGAAAGTAAGATTTGAGCAATGTGGGACTATTTTTCAATCTAATGGTTGAATGCCACATGTCATGATGTGAATGGTTAGTGGTTGTGCACATTTTGGCCAAAGTGCCAATAAATGCATAAATTTGAATTTAAAATTGTGAGATGACTTGTTGAAGAGGGAAGAGAAATGAAGTTAATGTCACTTGGCTCAAGGCCAAGGACATGTAAGAGGTCTTAAATGCCTTGTTGGAAGGACCAAGTCCACTTGGCCTTTTTGAATTCAAAAGAAAGAATATTCCCCTTTTGATGCCATGTGAGGGAAAATAGAGAATTAAATAAATCAAAGTAAATGATTTATTGTGCAACTTGCATTCTTTAGAGGATTTTAGTGAGAGGGATTAACTTAATCAAGGTTTTGATTAATTTAATGAAGAACTAGATGATGTGACAATTTAGGCTTGAATTTATGAATTGATTTAAGTCAAGAATTGAGAGGAAAAGATTATTAAATAAATGATTTGATTTATTTAACCAAAGAGGAATATGTTAGATTAAATCAAATAAGGTTTAATTTATTTAATTTAATAGGAGGACTTTAGAGAATTTAATCAAATAAAATGATTTATTCAATTAACAGAAATGTAAGGTTAATTAAATTAAATTGATTAATTTAATCACAGGAGGAGGAAGACTTAATCAGATAAATAATGATTCATTAGATTAATGGATAGAATTATGATGAAATGTTGAGAGTTTGATTTAAGAGGAAATGTTGTTAGTAATTAGGACCAAGTGTGCCAAAACGAACTTGTACATTTTCCATGTCTACAGTTGCAAGTGACAAAAGAAATCTAATAGACGTTAGCTTTTCTACATGAGAAAAAATTTCTCCATAATCAATTACCTCTACCTGGGAATAACCCTTCGCAACCAATCTCGCTTTATAATTCTCACCACAGCCATCCAGGCCAATTTTCTTTTTAAACACCCATTTTCAATCCAAAGGCTTTCTACCTTCAGGCAATGGGACCAAATCCCAAGTATCATATTTCCTTAATGATGTCATTTCTTCATTCATGGCTTCCAACCAAGAATCTGAATCATACATTTCAGTTGCCTCTTTTACAGTCCTAGGCTCATTTGTGTTAGTAATCAAAGCATAGGCACAACTCGACTTTATCATAGAGAATCCATACATATTTGGTTGTTTCTTGTCATGTGTAGACCTCCTCACAGGTTGAGGCTGAGGTTGTGGTTCTTCTTCTTGTTCAGAACTCTCAGAGCTACTTGAACTCTCCTCAATTTCAGGTACACTTTCAATGTGTTGTTCCTCTTTTTCAGGAGTTAGAGGTATCTCAACAACATCATTATCCTTTTTATCTTCTTTCAACCCTGACTGCAGATCCACTAAAGAAGGTTTCAATTCCCGAAATATTATACTTTTGTTGTACAATACCATCTTAGTCACAGGATTCCCAAGCTTGTATCCTTTCACACCAAGTCCATATCCAATGAAGTTACATTTTTCAGCTTTGTTGTCCAATTTAGATCTCTTCACATCAGGCACATAAACATATGCTTCACAACCAAAGACACAAATATGTCTGAGAGAGGGCTTCTTACCAGACCAAACTTCCATAGGTGTTTTATCAACAAGTGCTGACGAAGGAAACCGATTTAACAAGTAACATGTTGTAGCCACAGCCTTAACCCAAAATTTCTGCTCCAGACCAGCATTGCTCATCATACTTCTAGCCTTTTCCATCAACGTCCTTTTCAACCTTTCAGCAACTCCACTTTGTTGTGAAGTGTAAGGTGTTGTTTTATGCCTCTTAATCCCATGGTCTTTGCAATACCTTTCAAACTCATCAGAACAAAACTCACCGCCATTGTCAGTCCTTAGACACTTTATTTTTCTTCCAATCTGATTTTCCACAAGGTTTTTAAATTCTTTAAAATGACTAAACACTTCTAATTTAACTTTTTAAAGTACACAAATGCCCTTCTCGAATAATCATCAATAAAAGAAACATAATATTTAGACTTCGATAATGAAGGAACATCCATTGGGCCACACACATCAAAATGAATATAATCCAAAACACCAAAATATTTTTGAGGACTAGAGTAAAATGAAACACGGTGTTGTTTTCCATATATATAGTGTTCACAAAATTCAAATTTCAGGTTACAATCATCAAGCCCTTCAACCAAGTTTTTATTCTTCAAGGCTTTCAAACCTTTTTTAGTAATGTGACCAAGCCTCTGATGCTAGAGCATAGTCTTTTCTACTGGAATTTTAACTTCCAATGAATTTGCTCCAATAGGAACATTTTCATTCTTCTCTTCACGAAAAACCTTTTGTGACCTTGTAGAGACATTATTGCATTGAATAGACAGTGCATCCAACTTGTACAAAGTACCAATTCAGGCACCCCTAGCCAGCACCATTGAGCCTCTAGTCATTTTACAACCATTTCTTGAGGACGAGACTTGCACTCCAACATTGTTCAACTTGCTTACAAAAAGTATATTTCAAGCCAAACCTGGTATATGCATTACGTCATCAATTCCCTTAATTCTACCATCTGGAAACTGAATTCTGACTCTTCCACAACCAACTATCTCCAGAGATGAATCGCTTGCCAAATACTCCTTTCCACGATCGTATTCTTCATAATTTGTAACCTAGTCTCTGTGAGATGTCATGTGGAATGATGCTCCAGAATCAATCATCCAGACATCATCTAATGCTTGAGTTGCCAAGGTTGCAATGAAGGCATCCGCATCGCTCTGAGAAGAATCATTGTCAGAAGAATTCTTCTTCTTATTTTTATCCTCTTTGCAATCCCTTTGGACATGACCAGGTTGCCCACAATTCTAGCACTTCACCTTGGAATTCTTTCCAGGAGACTTTGATCTCTTCTTCTGATTTCGATTTGGACTTCTTGTCCTTCTTCTTGCCTTTTTCTTCCGATCTACCTCGAATAGCCAGAGCCTCCTTTGCCATCTCATAAGACTTCCTTCTCATCTCTTCTAATAACAAAGAAGCAACCACATCTTCCATGTTGAAAGTGGTTGTCATGCTCCCAATCACCATCACCAAGTGATCCCACAAATCCGACAAAGAACACAACAAGAGCATACAACGATCTTCTTCATCAATCTTCACACCTACAGATGTTAACTGAGCAATCATCATGTTAATGGTATTCAAATGATCAGAAACAAATGTTCCTCCCTCCATTTTCAAAGAGTACAACTTCTTCCTCAAAAACAACTTATTCACCAAGGACTTGCCTTGATAAATATCTCCTAGTCTTTTCCACAAAGAGGAAGCAATATTCTCTTCATGAATATTCGGAAGAACTAAATCTGCCAAACAGAGTCTTATCAACCCTTTTTCTTTTCAATCTACGAGGTCCCACTATTCTTGCTTCATGCCTGTAGGTTTCGTTTCAGACACAGCAACCAAAATATCAGAGTCAACCAATAGAGTACAGGGAATTGTCAAAGGCCAATCCTTAATCTTGTGGTCAGTAGACTAACACCCATAACAAGTATTCGGCACATTAGAATAAGTGACCTTTTGGGTATGCTGAAAAGAGCCAATTTGAATATCAATGGACTCTTTCAAATCTTGTGAAAGGTCTACTTCGATACAGACTCTCTTTTGAAGGCGAGCTTGAAAGAACCTATTTGGTTTGACACAAATAACCCTCCCTAAAGAGGAGGCAACATGCTGTAAAAAAATCCAAACATGGCAAAGGAAAACCAAGAAACTCAATCCAGACTGGAACCCACAACTTGGTGTCATCTGAGACAACAAAGTCTCTGGTCCATGGTTGGAAAACCAATAAAGAGTACCAAACATACTAAGGACCATGGTTCAGGATTGCCTGAACATGACTGACCTTCGTAAAGCGAAAAAGGAAAAAAATCCTTTAGTCAAATTTTGGACGATATCAAGGTGGACCCCATAAGGGACCCTGGCCTTTTGAACCCATTTTTTAAACACACTTTCAAGGGGAGTCCTCCCAACAAAATAACCAACAAGAGTATGTTGCTCTAATCATTGACATGTAGAATCAAAATCCAACATGGGTAACATCACATCATCTAGGGAATCAAAAGACTTACCTCGTGGAACACTTTCGAAACAAATTTCCAGGGATGCTTGTTCAGAGGAGGAGCCATTGAGCAGAGTCATTGAACCACCAACACCAGCAAAACCTGCTAAGTTAGAGCCGGTTGTGGCCATAATAAAACTACAAAAATCATAGTAAATACGATCATACACATAGTAAATGAGAAAATCATGTACCCAAGGTGCAGTATGACGCAAGAGGTACCAAGGATGACCGTAGAAACAAAAAACCCTAGCAGCTTTCAAAATTTTCCTAATATGATTTTAGATGAACCATCTAAACAAGTCAAAGCTTTGAATGTTCTATTTTATTTTTTTGGAGATACCCCTTAAGGGGTCCCCTTTAGCTTAGAGCCAAGGACTAAGGGGCATCCATTCCGCCAAAATCCACCTAGGGCACAATCCTAGCCTCATCCCTTTTTTTAGGTGTCGGGGCTTTTCACTTAGCAAGACTTGATCTCTTGTAGGCTCATTCTAAACCTTTCAACTTCACCAATAGACCAAGAGCCCATTGACAAATATTCTATCTAAACTTTGCCCATTTCACCTAAAACTTAAGGGTCGGTTCTAATCGAATGTCTACCAGAGCCACCCACAATGGTAAAGAGCAATCTTTCTCAGTGCCTCATCGTGATTGGAGTAGTGTTGTTTGCCAACAATTCAAATTATCTTTTTCCTTATTAAGACTTTACACTTAAAGTGCGCTTCGACTCTTTACGCAAAGATGCACGAACCCTGAAAAGTATTCGGCAATCCACTTAAAAAATTAGTTTTCTAAACATAAACCTTATTACATTTTTACAGACCAATTCACGAAACCTTGTCCCCAGGAAATAAAGTGGTGTTTTTTAATCAAATTATTCAAGTCCAGGAATTTTTTTTTAAAGGATATCGATTCAAACAAACTACAAGCTTCTCCAGCTTTACCCAGATTTACATACAAGCTCTAAATACAGTTTTGGATATATATGACTATGTATACACAAATTTCAGGTTCAGATTCAATCCACAAAGCTCAGAGTGCATATAAACCGTCCCGTACAATACTTCTGAAATGAAATTTGCAACAACTTTAGGTAAGTCAGTTCTGAATACAATGATACATAAGCAATAAATACATAGTAATTCTCCCTGGCTGAACCGCTTTCTTCCCTAAATAACTATACGTTTACAAACTAATTTGACTGACGACAGGCAGGTCGCACTAAATACAGCCAGCAAATTGAGCTCAGATATCTGATCACGTCTGTGGTTGGAATCTGGATTCAGCCTCTGCTGCAAACGTCCTTCTTCCCTCTTCGTTCACATTAGATAACTACTGTCTCTACTAACTGAACTGGTCGTGAAACTGCTACCATCATTCTCGGAGTGAAGCCAAACGAATGGTGGCCTGAATATTGGAACAATCGGAAGCGGCCTTTCCCTGCACAGAATCTGTTTCACCTGTCGCATAGTTGGACGGTCTTGTGGATTCGGATTTGAGCAGGCCAGTCCCACCATCAGCAAACAGGTTATGTCGTCCTCCTTAACACTGGCGAGAGTATCGGCGGGAGGAGGAATAGGCAGACGTATGTCAGCCGCTTCGATGAGCTTATTCTCCCGGTACAGTTTCCACACCCAACCCACTAAATCTTGCCCCTCTCCTACAGAGCAAGGGGGCTTTCCACAGACAACTTCAAGAACAATAGAGCCGAAACCAAACACATCTGATTCGACCGTGGCTCTTCCAGTGTGAAAACACTCAGGAGCAATGTAACCAACGGTTCCCGCTACACGATTCGATGTCAAGGACGTTCGGTTGGGTTGTATTATACGAGCAAGGCCAAAGTCGCCCAGGCGAGCATTGTATTCCGAGTCGAGCATGATGTTGCTGGGTTTGAGGTCTCGGTGGATCACCTGCTGCTCGCACTCATCGTGAAGGTAAACCAGAGCAGAGGCCAGGCCAGATGTGATGTTGTACCTCTGCTCCCAATCCAGACGCCCTTCGCTAATGTACTTTTCCAGGCTTCCGTTGCTCATGTACTCGTAAATCATCAGGAGGTTCCCCTTGTCGTGGCACCACCCGAGCAGCGGCACAAGGTTTCGGTGGCGCAGCTGGTTGATTATTCTGATTTCTGAGATGAATTCTTCTTTCCCTTGCGTGGAGTCTTTGAATATGCGCTTCACGGCCACCGCGGTTTTGTTCTTGTGGAGATGTGCTTTGTAAACGGCTCCGAATCCGCCACTCCCTATCTGCGACTGGGCACTGAAATTCTGCGTTCCCTTCTGGAGGTCTTTGTATTTGAATTCATGTGGATGACCCGGCAGTTTCCGAACGGCGTCTGATATGATCGCCGCTTCTGCCCGATACCTTCGATGCTTCATAAAGAGTATAACAGTCACTATTGCAAACAACAAGGCGAGCGCCACGCCCCCAACAGAAAGTCCGATTGTCAACCCCGTGTTTGCTGTGGAGTCTCTCAGATCTTCGATTGAGAGGCTCCAGGAATGGACACAATTAAGCTCGCAGCTCTCGCCCGTGGAAGCCGTGAACCCAAAATAAACAAATTCATCGAGAATTTGAGAGAGATTGAGGGAATACTGGAGAATCGGCTGTGAGGGTATTCGATCTGTTGAGTTTGCAATGTAGACCTTCAGTAGCCGTTGAGTGCCGCTGTACTGAACCCACGCCGTGATGTTTTGTTTACTCTTTAAATTGATAAGATCAAAATCAAGAGACGCAATCTCTGTGGAATTGATGCTGTTAACATCAATGGCTACGTGGTTGTCGTCTGGGTCATTCGTACCCTCGCTCTTCTTTGTGTCGAATTCAACTGCTACCATCTTGTTACTGCTGAGTCCATTAATAGTAGAATTGAAGAGTCCCAACCAGTGGCCGTAGCTTGCAACAGGTCCATTTCCAATGTCTTTATTAGAAGATATTATAAACGCCATACCCTCCCCACCAGGGGTTCCCTTGTCCGGTACAATATTGAAAGCAAAAGTGGAATTGAATGATGCGGGACTATGAGATGGGGAGGACTCTTTCCATAATCTGTATGGTTGTCTGTAAATGACTCTGCCCTTTCTATTTGTTGGGGAATACACGGGATCTGGATTTCTAGTTTCTGCTATGACCTGCAAGGATCCATAAGCTATGTCGGAATTGTCAAATGTGAAAAAGCTGTTTTCACTGAACCTCTGAGAACTGAAATTCCCACTAACAGCTTGCACCAGTAAAATATATGCTACAGCTAATATAACTCGATGAAAACCCATTTAGACCCTACCGACACTTCAGAATAATTTCAGAAATTCCGTCTTCAACATTCCCATTTCCCATCTACTTGGAGAGAAAGGCCAGATCAGTTATTGAGAAAACCCTAACTGCTAACTGCTTTAATAAACTCGGTGATGGGTTTTAGTCTGAGTCAATGATTAAGAGGAGTCTTTTAATTTGTGATCTGTATTTGATACGGACATCATGCTTATCTTATCCCAACAGTGACGAGATCTTTCTTCTTCTCTTTTTTTCTTTTCGTTTTCTTTGTGATATTTATTTTTTGTATTCACGTTGAAACTTTCAACTCTCGATCAGTCACTCCAGAGCAGTAAATGTGTTAGAGGACGCGTTAGTGTCGAAAATCATGCTTAGTAATGAAGGAAAAGACAGGATGAATTTGTTTGTGTCAGTATGTTGGCGAGGTACAACTCTGAAATATGATTCCGTGGTCACTTCCACTACACCAATTCCTATAACATTTCTTGTGGTTGAGAACATACCATACAATTTCTTGTCTTCGGGTTAAGATCTGTAATCCAGTGGGCCATATCGTATGCAAATTTTGGTAATACTAAGCTAGTAGTACAAACCATTACATTCACTTCATTCCAGTGTACCCAAATGCCAAGCGGGTCATTGTTTTCCCCTCAGATTATTTTAGCATAAGAACTTTACATTGGAGAGAAGTTGACTCACATATCGCTCTCCAAGTTAAAACTTTACCATCACATTGAATTGGTCAAGTATCTTCATGTAAAAACTTTACCATCATATTGAATTGGTAAGTATCTTTTTATTAAAGCTAATTTTTTTTGTGTTTATTTTTATTTAAAATTTATGAAAACATCTAAGAGAGTATTTTAAATTTATATTTATATGATGAAGAGATTATTTTAAGTTGTTAAGATATTTGAATTTATTGTAAGTTTCTTTTTATAAAATCTTCTATGATTTTATTATAGTTTTCACAATAAATTTAATTTTACCATTGATTTAATTAATAAGTTTAAATAAAATCAAATCAAATATACTATTTATTTAATAATATTTATTAAAAATGATCTAGATTTAATGGAACATTAAATTAAACAAAAAACTTATAATGAAAAGTATTTAGTGTTTGTATGTTGAAAAATATTCTAAATCAAGTCAATGTGTATATTTTCTTCTTAGTATAAAATTAGTCATAAAATATGTATGAATAAAGAGATTTTTTTTCTTTTATGTAGTTTTTAAAGAAGAGAAAAGAAATTTTATATAGTATTTTCTTATCTAGGTTATTGTGATTCTCATCTCCTTAATGTGACAATAAAATTAGTGTTCATCAAATTTAATTAATCAATTCTAAGTTTCCTAGTTTATATGTATGGCTTACAATTAACGAGTAAATTATAACATAGATTAATTACTAGTGGAAAAGGTGTTTCTGTTATGACCAATTCTAAAATTAACTAAACATTTTGTTATAATGTTTATTTGTCAATTAGGAGTTATGAAAAAAATGATTTTTTTTAATCTAAAATATAAATATGGCTTGAAAAAACTTAGAAGAATAAGTAAAGAAAGTAGAAGATAGAATAGAAGATAACATGACACAATATATATGTGGGAAAATCCTTTTATGTTAAAATTAACCACCAAAAGTAGACCTCGATATATTATTTCAAAATAAGTTTCCAATAGATTAAAAACCTCCACTAATGATATATCTCCTATATCAAAACTTCAATAACATACTAATACTTAACCCCAAAACTTGCAAAGTCCTGTGATATATATTAAACTAATTATTGCATCCCTTCCCATAGGCATGATAGGGAAAATAACCAATGCATAAATTAGAATTTTGGTAGAAGGAGAGGTGATGAATGAGGAGGTTAGAACAATGTATGGACAACATTTATTCTATCAATGATATTATAGGAGATAGAGAGTCAAGGAGGAATGGACATCATGTGAAGAGGGTGTGGAGAGGGTGGGCCTCTTTATTTTCATAAATAAAATGAATACAATTGTGGGTATCCATCAAGAAAAAATGATAGGGGAATGTTGAGAGTATTTACATGTGGATGAGGAGAAGAGAATAGATGAAAAGGAGATGGGATGATTTGGAGGCTACATAGTAGAGGAGAAGACGAGACCAAGATAAAGAGAGAACCTTTTTCATGCTAGGGAGCTTTATTTTTTGGTCATATCAAGGGGAATTTCTAATGGTTGTTGCAAGGAAGTTGTGAAGAGGTGAGACATGAACAAAGTCAAGAAATCTCAGATCTAGAGACTTTATTGTGATGTGGAAAAGGTAAACCATGTTGTTTGAAGAATATATGTTAAGCCAATAAATGAAGTAAACTAATGAGAGAGACTAGGAAGGAGTTTTATAGAGATTAAAATGTAGGAGAGATATATCTATATCTCATTCATTGGCCCAACATCTTAGTTGTTTAAGGATAGGGATTCATAACTCCTTAGAAATAGCTAACAACTGTTTGGAGAACCAACAATATTAATTTTTGAAAGTTTATTATTATTGTAGCTATTGTCTATGAAGTAGATGAATGGGAAAGGATTCCAATGACATGAAAGAAGTGAATTATAAAACCTTAATTCCAAAGATTATCTAAAAAATAGTATAAATGTATCAATCACTATTATTAAAAATAAGGTTATATGATAACTATTTTTTCTAATATCATTTACTTGTTGAGACCTTTGAAGGAATATAATGTGCATAACAACATGTACATGTCATTACATACTACATCAAGTTGATAATTATATAAATATTTAGACTTATCATGTTATGTTATAACATTAAGTTCTGAATCAAGATTTTGAATTCCTTTGGTGAAGTTGAGGATGACAAAGTTCTTAATCGAAGGATGAAGATGATGTTTATTGTTTGTTGGGGGTTTGATGGCTTAGGCCTACTATGGTGGGTTTGTGGTTGGTTTTTTTTGGTAGATTCCTGTGGGGGTGTCTATTGCCTATGGGGTTTGGTTCGTGGTTGCTTGATTTCTTGTCTTGGTGTCTGTTCCAACTAGTGGCCTGTGAAGGACCCGCTTCCTTCCTCGGGTTCCTTTTGGGGGAAGTGGTAAGGGATGCTTTGTGTCTCTTGTGACATTAGATTTCTCTTCTTTTTTTTTTCTTCTTGCACCTTGTTCTCGGTCTTTCTTTAAGCTATGCAACTTGAAAGACTTTGTTCTTATCCCCTCTATGGCCAGTTGCTTCTAGTTTGTTTTTGTTTCTATTTCTTGGCTTTGTGTGAGCCTCCCTTATTTGTTTCATCCTACATGTTGGGGGTGTGAATTTTCTTTGGCCCTTGCATTGGATATTTTCTCCTCAACTGGTTTACCCTTTAGTTTGGAGGTGTTCTCTTTAGTTGATTTGTTGGCTTTGGGTCTGGTGCTTTTCTCTATTTGAGCTTTTTTTGTTAGGTTCAACTCTCTTGAGTTTTCCCTTGCATTTTTATGTTCCATGGTTGAGTGGTTGAGTCCCTCTTTTTTCTTGCAACCCCTCTTTCATGCTCTCCAAATCTTGTTGGGGACATTGGTAGACTTGGGGTTTATAGATTTGTGTGGTTCTTCTCTTCCCCATATGAGCTGGGTTGCTTGTTCTCTCACTCTTTCCCTTTGGAGCAGCCTTTTGTCTTTATAGTTTCTATTGTGAACCTAATTTAGGTTTTTTATTTGGTTTTTTTAGTGAACTACTCTCCATCTCTTAGAGTTTCCTTTTTCCCTTCAAAGCATGGACTATGTTGGTGGTGCCCTATTTGCGTTGTTGTCTCACATGTGTTTACTATCACATTCTATGTGGTGATAGTGGATTTTTTAAGAAATTTCATATGGGGTGGAGGAGGCCCTACCCTATTTCAAAGTGGAGTTTTAGGGTCTTAATATATTTTAGGCTTCTCTGTCAAAGACGATGGTTGTTTTAGCTCCTATAGGAGCCATTTCTAAACTCTTTTAGACAAGCTAAAGTTTGATGGTTTTCTTTCTCCTTTATGGTTGGCTTACTAATGATCTTCAAGGGTGTTTTGGACTCTCAGGTTTTGAACCTTTTGTTTTTTATGGGTTTGAATTCAAAGT
Organism: Sequoiadendron giganteum; assembly: GCA_007115665.2. Lineage (NCBI taxonomy): Eukaryota > Viridiplantae > Streptophyta > Pinopsida > Cupressales > Cupressaceae > Sequoiadendron > Sequoiadendron giganteum. The sequence goes on from CM021105.1 coordinate 575,807,113, forward strand.
TTATTTTGAAGGCCAAGGTGCTTCTATTGTCCATGGTGGCTAGGAGTATTCTCTCTACTAGAGTTTGTACAATCTTCTTAGCTCTACAGATTGTGTCTCCTATTGAGGTGGAGACTTCTCTTTTTGAGGTGGAGACCTATCCTATTGAGGTGGAGAAAGGTTTTGAAGGTGTGGTGGGTTGTTCATGCTTCCTCAACTAGATTTATCCCTTGCAATTCCTATTGAGGTAAGGACCACTCCTATTGAGGTGGAGTTTTGGTATGTGGGAGATTCTTCGTTGTAGTGGACAGGGTTCTCTTGGTGAATTCTCCTATAGAGGCGGAGGGGAAAATTGGAAGGTGGGGCATTTCTGCTCCATCAACATTACCTTAGTTTATGACTCAAAAATTGGTTCCATGAGCAAAAGGATTATTTATGAATGGTTGCTTCATGCAATCATGATGGGATCAGCCTACCTGATTGTGCTTATGTATTGGTTGTTTTGGATTCAGGTCCCATTTTCATGTATTGTTTTGAAGTATGGGTTTTCATGTACACCCTTGGGGTGGTTGCTATTGAAGGCTATTATTTATGCAACTTTATGGGTGGTTTGTTGGCTTATTATGTTGGCCATGAGGCCTATTTTATTTTGTTGGTGGTTTGTGTTTCAAGTCCCATTAAAAATTGCACGTAATGGTTTGAATAATGGATAGTCTTGTCCACCCTTGGGGTGGCTCTATTGGTGGCTACTATTTTGTAGCTTTGTGGGTGGCCTATTGGTCTATTTTTTGGCGATGATACCTATTTTATTTTTCTAGTTTATTAGGATTTGATATGTTGGATTTGAAGCATTTTTCACGTTGATGTTTGGGTTAGGGGCCATGAACCCTACATTTTTAAGAAAAAACATTAAGTTTTATTGTTAACCTTTAACACTGATCTATTTAGTTGGAAAGTTTTAGTGGTTGTCTATGTTTTCCTTTCTAAAGTATCAATATTAATTAGTGTTGTAAGAGAACTAATCATGACATAAAATATAAGTTTATTGTATAGCCATTGGGCTTGGGTAAAGTAAGTACAAAAATAGTTGAAATAATTTATTCTAACTCTTAAGAGTGTTACAGGTTTCATGATTATATTTTGTTAATTTTTAGATTAAAACAATTTTATATAAATAATATATAGATTATTATGATATGTAGACTTTCTAGAATAATATTTCCATATACACACTACTAATAATGCATCCCCTATGAATGGGTTGTGATTGTATGTCATCATGTAAATGGCATCTTCTAGGTTATCAAAGGTGTGCTTAATTAGAGTGGTTAGAGACCCCAACCATATAATGTTATGCCTAAGGGTGTTCTTAATTCTTGTTGAGCTAAGAAAATGAAACCTTACATGGATTTACATCAAAATATTGTAAGGAATCTAAGGTACTGAAACAACTTCCTACACTAATCTTGAGAGGATAAAAATACAAAACATTACATATCTTTTTAGTTACAAAAACTTAAATATAAATATCATGCATACAACACAATGATTTATGTGGGGAAAATCCTTTCAGGAGAAAAACTCCACTCCAAAAATTCGCCCAATATATTATTTAAAAATAATGTTCAGATTCCAATATACTTGCATAGCAAGCTTCTCACAAGAGTATCACCAACTAGAGATCTAGAGGCAACACATGACTACTATTTAACTATCATAACACATCACAATACGTAGCCATAATATAATGCCCTCATAAAATAGGGCTTCCTTCTAGGTAAATTCAAGCTAATAAAATATTGGTCATCAGATCTAAGACGTAATGATGAACGATCCAAATTTACAATAATAAAATGTAAATAAAATTTAGCTTTTGGGGGCATTGCTCCCAAGCCCCTGTTGGGGCATGCGACCCCCAAACTCCCTGTCGATGGGATGATCCCCTCGAACCCCTTATGTTATTGTAAGGTTGAGACAAATTTTTCCAACAAATGTACCACTTGTCAAACACCTTGCAAGAGAAATGGGAGAATGTAAAAAAATCATCACTTAATTGCTAGGGGTTGAAAGGCCCATAGTCTTTGAACACCATCTGAACTTCTTTGGGCTCACAAGTTTAGTTAAAGAATCAACAACATTCATCAAAGTCCCTAACTTAACCAACTTCACTCTACCATCTTCGACCATATCTCTTTAACAAAATTATACTATACATTAATGTGCTTGGTCCTGGCATGAAATGTTGGGTTCTTGACTAGATATATCACACTCTCACTGTCGTAATAAATTTTCACTACACCTTGTTTTATTCCAATGTCTGAACACAATCTCTTAAGCCAAATGGATCCTTTACAAGCATGAGTAACTATCATATACTCAACTTCAATAGTAGAAAAACCAACCACATCCTATCACTTCCTCATCCAACTAATTGCACCACCAAATAAAGTAAACATATAAGCATTGGTGGATCACCTGCTATCAACATCACCTACTTAGTTTGATTCCATGTAACCATGAATATCAAGGGGAATTTTATCTTTAGTCATATTACTATGATAATACAAAGAATACTCTGAGGTACCATGCAAATATTTGAAGACTCTTTTAACTACACCCCAATAAAGTTTACTAGGATTAGAAATATATTTGGAAATAAATCCAACTACTTGGGAAATGTCTGGTCTAGTATAGACCATAACATACATCAAACTTCTAACTTCACTCTAGAGTACTTGTAACTCGGCTCATGTCTTCCATTTTTAATGGGGATGTTGGGAAATTTGAAATAGATAACTTTATTCCAGATGAAAATTGAACACACAATGGTCTACAATCCTACATATCAAACCTCTATAAAATTGAATTGAGATACTTACTTTGGCCAAGCCATAATTTTTTGTTCACTCTATCTCTTTTAATTTCCATCCCAAGAATGTGTCTCACTGCACCAAGGTCTTTCATTTCAAATTTAGTAGCAAGTTGAGATTTTATTTTTGAAATCATACATTTCCCTTTACCAATAAATAACATATCATCAATATATAATGTAATAAATAATAAATGATCCCCATCAGTTTTATAATAAAAAAAATGATCCAATTTAGAATGCTTAAATCCCAAACACAACACATATGTATCAAATTTTTGGTATCACATCCTAGAGCTCTATTTTAGACCATGCAAATATTTCTTCAATTTTCAAACCAATTTACTTTTACCTTTCACCATGTAGTGCTCTGGTTGTGTCATATAAATATCCTCCTCCAATTCACCATGAAGGAAAGTAGTTTTCACATCTATTTTCTCAACCTCTAAATCATAAGTAACATCAATAGAAAGCATGGATGTCATTTTTACAAAAAGAGAAAATATCTCACCATAAAAAACACCCTCAACTTGAGAGTAACCTTTCAAAACCAACCTTTCTTTGTACTTCTCAATACCTCCATCTAAACCAATCTTTTTCTTGAACACCCATTTGCAACCAACGTGTTTTCTTCCTTCAAGAAATGGTATAAGATGGACCATGTATCACTTTTTTTAATTTCATTTCTTCATCCATATCAATATTCTATAATTATGCATCATTCATACCTAATTCTTCTATCGATTTGGGTTCATCCATATTAGTATTCAAAGAAAAATAGATCTCCAATCATTAGGTGAATACCTTTTAGGTGGTTTTCTATGCCTTGTATACTTATGAAAAAGCTAAGTTGGAGGTTCTTCCTCCTCTTCTAAATATTTGGAGCTAGATGAGCTCTCCTCAACTTCTTGTCTATCCATGGGCCTTGATTCAAATTTCTCAGGTGTATAAGGGAGTTGAATCACATCTTCATGTTTACTTTGTTCTAGCTACAATGTAACAAAATAAGGCTTAGTTTCTCTAAAAATAACACTTCTACTTTATATTACGTTTTGTTCAACAAGATCTCAAAGCTTGTATCCTTTCACACCTTAACTATATCCAATGAAGATATATTTCACAACCTTGTTCTCCAAATTTATTCATTTCTCTGTGAATACATGTGCATATTCCTCACAACCAAAAACTAGCTAAGATGTCTTAATGAAGGCTTGTGGCCAAACTACACCTCTATAAGAGTCTTATCAGCAAGAGCTAATGAATGAGACCTATCAATTAGGTAGCAAGAACTAGCAACAACTTCATCCCAAAACCTTTTTTCTAGACCAGCACCACTCGACATACTCCTAGCCTTCTCTATCATTGTCTTGTTCATTCTTTTTGCAACTCCATTTTATTGTGGAGAATACAGAGTTGTATTTTATCTATGAATACCACAATATTTATAGAATCTATCAAAATTATTAGAGAAAAAATCATCGCCATTATCAATCCTCAAACATTTTATTTTCTTTTTAGTCTGCAACTCAACCATTGCTTTAAATTCTTTAAAATGATTGAGAACTTTATATTTACTCTTTAGAAAGTATACCCATGTCCTTCTACTATAATCATCAATAAATGAAACATAATATGTGGATTTACCAATTGAAGGAACATTTATAGGACCAAACACATCAGAATGAATAAGACCAATACACCACAAGATTTATGAGAACTCAAGTAAAATTGAACATAGTTTTATTTGTATTGCGTAAAAAAAAATTGGATTCAATTATGTGATAGTTTTTGCATCAACGTTTCAGATGGCACTCCATGATCCATCATCAAGATGAAGAAGAGAGCATAAGGAGTGAAAAATGACAAGTTGCAGACTCATCCAATCGAATCCAACAAAATGTTTAAGCAATATCAATATGGATTGTGGAAACTTATTATCATTGATGGTATTTTTTTTCATAAATTCAATGCTCACAAAAATCAAATTCAAAATTACAATCAAACAACCGTTCAAAAAGGTTTCTATTTTTCAAGGTCCTTAGACCCTTTTCTCCAATGTGGCTGTCTCTGGTGCCATAACATAGTTTTCTCTATAGGTAACTTTGATTCAAAAAAAATATCACCCTTGGGTACCCAAAATCCATGACTATCTACTGAAGATGAAACCTTCACCTCTTCCACAAACTTGCTTTTAATAGAAGTACTCTTACACTCAATAGTGTATGCATCAAGCTTATACAATGTGCCATGTTTGACACCTCTAACAATCACCATAGCACCTCTAACCATCTTGCATCCTATATCAAAAAATACTACCTACACATGGTTGCATATATTAGTTTGCTCACAGATAAAAAAATTCATGCTAATTCAAGGATGTGCAACACACCATTAATCCTTTTTATTCTACCATCAAGAAGCTTGATTCTAACTTTATCATCACCAACAATGTTTAAATAAGAATCATCACCCAAGTACACATTACCTCCATCAAATTATTCATATTCAGAAAACCAATCTCTATTAAAGGTCATATGAAAAGATGCACTCAAGTCAATTAACCATGCATCATTACTTGCATGAGTTTCCAGAGCTACAATAATTGCATCACCATATTCCTTCTCAAACTTAGAATCAAAATTAAATTTCTTCTTTTTCTTCTTCTTCTCTTCTTTGCAGTCCTTACGAATATGTCTAGGCTTACCATAGTTCCAGCAAGTGATTTTGGAATTTTCAAGAGATTTGGATCTCCCCTTGGACTTGGATCTATCATGCTTCTCATCCTTCTTGTCATTTTCCTTAGGTATCCCATGAACATTTAGGGACTCCTTGGCACCGATGGATACCTTCCTCCTCATCTCTTTAGAAAGCAAAGAACCCACCACATCTTCAGTCTTCAATATAATAGAAGTACTCATAATAGCCATAACAAGAGAATCCCATGAATTAGGCAAAGAATAAATCAAGATCTGACATTTCTCCTCTTCATCCATTTTAACACCAACTGATGCCGATTGAGCCACCAATATATTAATTTTTTCCAGGTGGTCTATAATTTGTCCACCCTCTTCCATTCTCAAGGAATTCAGTTTCTTCCTCAAGAAAATCTTGTTCACTAAATATTTGGCTTGATACATCTCGCCAAGCTCCTTTCATAGTTTATGTGTAGAGGTATCTTTATGGACATTGATTAAAATAGAGTCTACCAAGCACAGTCTAAACCCTTGGCTTTACAGTCCATAACATCATATTGAGTAGCCGAAGTAGCATCTACAAGTCTTGAAAAATTCTCATCAACAACATCCCATAGTTCTTGATCTATCAACAAATCCTCCATCTTCAACTTCCATATTTCAAAATTATTTCTAAAAAATTTATCCACCTCTATTCTCCCTCATGAACTTTCCATCTAAAAATTCCTCCAACAAGATCACAAAGTGTCTTTTGCACAAGCTCCCACTCAAATCTTAATTATTTCAAAAAACCCAACAACCCACAACTAAAACCAAAGGTGATCAAACTTTGATACCACTTGTAAGGAAGCTAGGGTAGTGAAAAAACTTCCTACACTAATCTTAAGAGGAGAAAAATGCAAAAAATTATAGATCTTTTTAGTTACAAAAACTTAAACAAAAATAAATATAAATATCATGCATACCACAACATGGTGATTTAAGTGGGGAAAACCCTTTCAAGACAAAAATCTAAAACTCTAAAAATTTGCTCAATATATTATTCAGAAATCACAAAGATTACAATATACTTGCAAAGAAAGCTTCTCATAGGAGTATCACCAACTAGAGATCCCGAGGCAACAAAACTTATATTTGACTCTTAGAATACATCATAGTACATAGTCGTAATACAATGCCCTCATAAAATAGGGTTTCCTTCTAAGCAAGGCCAAGCTAATAAAATATCGACCATCAAATCTAACATAATGATGAATGGTCCAGATTTGCAATAATAAAATATAAATAAAATTTAGCTTTCCCACACCCACTATCACTCACATATCAATAGTACATTATGTAATTGCAAGGTTGAGACACATTTTCCCAACAAATATAAATTTTAGATGTGACAATTATAATTATAATAATGTAACTTAATGTTTATGTTTACATTATGGCATAGTATCTTAACCAAGTGATAAGTATGGTTTATGGAAATAAAGAGAATTTAATTGTTAAACAGTTAGCTTAACCTCTATGTTAAAGAGATGAACCTGCGGTGTGAAAAAAAGAGTAGCGCTTATCAAAATGAGTTAATCAAGATGATAAACCACTAGAATTTTCCCATAAAACATGTATTGATGTTTGTGATAAGGTGCCAATAACAATTAGAAACTAACCCTAACTATTATAGCAACTATGAGGGGAGTTTTTAGAGCTCAAAATGATGTGTACCTTATTGCAAGAATATTTTTTTTAGGGAACAATAGACTCATTCTTCTTTAGTGGCAAATGGGTCCCTACTAGGGTTTCTAAAACTAAGATCTGGGTTTTATTCCTTGATTCCTACACTCATAGATCCTTGATTGTTAGCTCCCAAAAACCTATAGTAAATTTTTTGGCCTTCTTTTCATGTTCTTGCACTATGAATGACAACTTAGTAACTTGGTAGCTTTAACAATTTTGCTTCAAACTTCTTCTCCACTTGATCTTCAACCTGTAAATCTGTAAATGCACATTCAAGAGAATAAAAACTTGTTGATTGTTAGTGAATAGGGTTTTGCCTAAGTCAAACCCCTTTTAGGTAATCAAACCAAATGATGAAATAATGAAATTGAAGCATGAAACATGAAACTTGAAGTGATGATACCTTGCAAGTTGTCTTTGAATATAAATCTTTAAACCAACATGTGGTGGCCATGAAGAATGTAGGTCTTGATCTCAAATAAGATGTGTAACAATTCTTGCAAGTGGATCTTCAATACTACATCAACTACCTTAGCTCAACATGTATGAATGCACTATGCCTTTGACATGATGAAATGATCTTGAGTTACTGCAATAAACTCTTGATAATATACCTTTGAATGCCTTTGAAATTTTCTTGAAGTGCTCTAATTCTTGAAAAATTGAATGCTTTCTTGAAAAATTGAATGCTTAGGCCTCTTGTAAACTTGCTACCATTAAAAATATGAATTAACACCATATTTATACTAAATTTAGAGATTAACTCCAAAATTCAAATAATTCAAGCCGACCTCAAATCTAGGATTGAAAATCATTAAAATCCTACCAAAATTAAATTCAAAGGGGGTTTCCTATCCAAGGAGGACCCATTCACCACTAAACGTGAATGGATTATAGCACAATTTTCTAGGACCTTGCTTCGAGGGGTGGAAAGAACATCAAAATCCCACCTCAAATATGCATATGTAGAAAGGGGGGTCCCATGTGGAGAGGACCCATTCACCACTAAAGGAAAATGTGTTCTAGCACCATTATCTAGGACCTTGATTTTACCACGTTTAATGATGCAATTTGATTTATGGATGTCGGGATATATCTCTTGGAAAATGCAATTAAGAGGACTTGAATTTGAATTAAATGGGCCCATTAGGCTCAATTAATTAAATAAATCCTATATAAGTGTGAAAGTGTAATACAACACTATACAGCACCTTAAGTTTAAGGTACAATTTAAGTAAATGTTAATAAGGGCCCCCCTAGATTAATGTGAATGTGTACAACACATTACAACATTAAACCAAGGCATTATTAGGTTAATTACTCCCAGATTAAGTATGAAAAAGAGCTACTTTTTTTTTACACTACATTTTGCCCCCACTTTAGTGAGAGTATGACCCCATGCAAAACTCACACTAAAGTAGACATTAAGAACACATAATTATGCAACAATAATAAAGGTACATAGTCATACCCTATCAAAGGCCGAGAAAAATAAATAAAAACAAAGGATCAAGCATAACTGTTCCAATGCAATGTGGAACGGTGTTGTTTGTCTATAACATGCGCTACTCACTCTGGGGTAGTCGAACCTCGGTCTGTCCACTAGGTGAGTTGTCCCAATTATGTGTGCTCACTATAGGGTAGTGGAACCACAATCTATCCACTAGGTGAGTTTTTACAACGAGGTGGTTAAGTGAGAAAGGCATGTGAGTGTGTTAGCTTCTCACCATAGAATGAGAAATTCATGCCAGCGTGTCGGCTTCCCATCATACTAACCATACCAAAGCCATCCTCTTGATAACTTCAATAAGGCACCACAATGTTGTGCTTTTGTAAATGCTTTTGAATGTCATGTATGTGTTTTTTTGTTAAAGGGGATTTTTTTTTATTCATGTAAGGTCTTCTTCTTAGGGAACATCATGCTTAATGTCTCCGAGAGAGTACAAGTCAAGAATATCAGATCGCCACTTATGGGATGCCTCTCATTTCACATCATGTCACAAAGGGAGATAGTATGCTTAGAAATATCATACTCTTGGAGGACATCAAACATAATGACACCACCAAGAAAAGGACACGTCACAAGAAAAAAGAAAATCACATCATGAAATATGTCGAAAGATGTCATTGATGTATGCCCCTACTTTCAAGCGATTAATACACTATTACTATGAGAAATTTCTTTAAAGTAGTCAATGTTTTACCCTAAGACATGAGAGCTTTCCTTGGAAAACCCTATGCTAATTCATATGTTTCTGAAATAAAGCTACACCATGCAATAGGAAGGAAGGGTTTCCCCCAAAAAATACATAAGGGATCTATGGATTCGAGGTCTATATGTCTTTGTTACATTATTTTTAAGAGCTCGAAACTGTCATCATTCCCCAAATACTCATAGAACTAGAAGAATGACACAAAGAGAGAAAAAAAAAAGAAAAATCCTTTCAGGTCAGCATGGAAGAGACCTAAATGTCTCGACACCTTGTGTCATCCCCAAAAGGAAAATACAAGACAAATGAAAAATGATAAAAGAAAAAAAAAGCTTTTGGGTCAACATGGAAGAAACAGTGATGTCTTGATGCCTTGCGTCATCCCCAAAAGGAAAACACAAGACAAATGAAAAATTATTATGACATAGAGAAGAATGTAGGTACTGTAGACATGGAAAATATGCATGCACCTGATCCTGATCCTACTAACATCATTTCGTCTTGAATCATACTCTCAGCTTATCAACACCTTTCATCCCTTAATTAAATAAATCATTATTTTATTTAGTTAGGTCTTTAATTAAATAATTTATCTTATTTGATTAAATCCCTAAAGTCTTCTTATTAAATTGAATAAATTAAACCTTATTTAATTTAATCTAACATTATCCCCTTTAGTTAAATAAATCAAATCATTTATTTAATTAAATCTTTCTTCTCAATTCTTGATTTAAAGTAACTCATAAATTCAAGTCAAAGTTGTCACATCTCCTAATTCTTCATTAAATTAATTGAGTTTTGATTAATTTAATCCTAATCTATGTCACATCCTCTAGAGAATGCAACTTGCACAATAAATCAATTACTTTGATTTATTTAATCTCTTTTTTTCCCTCGCACGGCATAAAGGGGAATATTCCCTCATATTTGAATTCAAATTCAATTGGGATTGGTCCTTCCAAAAAGGCATTTAATGCCTCTTACATGTCCTTAGCCTTGAGCCAAGTGACATTAACTCCATTTCCTTCTCCCTCCAACATGTCACATTCAAAATTCAAATTTGAATCTCATAGCATTTATCATACACATTAACCAAAATGTGCTCATTCCTCAACCATTCACATCTTGACAAGTGGCACTTGGCCATTGGGTGTTGAATAATCCCACATTGCTCAATTCCACTCTCTTTTCCAATTTGGAAATCTATAAATGATAGACTCTTCCTCTCATTCTAACATCCACAATTTGAGTAAACTTATTATACTCAATTTCATCTCCAAGCATAGCCATTTTCATCTATTTTTATCAAGTTCTTATCTAGGTTATGTAGGAATTCAACCATCAAGTGGATCAAATCATCAAAGAGCTTACAAAGGAGTTGGGAAAGGGGCAATTTCGACACACCAATTGACACCACCTCCCCCATGGGATCAAGAGTTTTCTTTGCTTAAATAGATTTGATTTAGTTTCTTGTATTATTCTTCATTTCATTTCTATTCTTGAGCTTTGTTAATGGATTTCATGGGAAAACCCTCTTTTAGCTTGCATATGAACTAACTAATGTGTTTATTTGTCATGTTTATGCAAGAATAGGATTGGGGTTCATAGGTACATATAGAGTAATTTCACAAAGAGAGAGAGATACATCAAACAAAACATCACGAGGGATCACATTATACACACGCAATCACATAAAGAAACATGGAAAAACAAAGGACTAGTAAGGCACATGTGAGTCAACCTAAAGCAGGTCGTCTGCATCCCAATCTTGGTCAGTATAAATGGAAGGTATACAACTAGCCAAAGGGATAGGAGAAAGTTTCAAACTAGGGGAAGCACCAAGTTCAACACTCTTTCTAGGAGATTTTTCATTTAAGTTCATAGAAGAAGAAAATAATGTATTCAATTCATCATGCACTTCTTCATCAATCTTTGTGATATCAATATCATCATCTAAATTTATCACAAGGAGAGGTCGAATGACAATGTTCATGCAATGTTCTTGTTTATTTTGTGATGAGGGTATAGGATCATCATGCATTGCTTCAGGTAAGTTTGGATTTTGATTTTCTATGTTGTTTGTTTCTTCTTGAATTTTCAACTTACGAGAAATAACACATCATTTACACTTATGCTCCAAATTTTGAGAGGACATCGGGTCCCCAACAAATTATTAGAAAATATGGGCAAAGGCTAAATAATAATAATAATATTTCTTACATTCAAATCTCTCTACATTCCATATATTTTTATAGGATTTTTAAGATCCTATTTTCTAGGAACAACCTAAACAATATTCCTATCAGTATTGAGTTGTTTTTAACAACTCAATATGAACCACTATTCTAATAACCCATTAAAAAACTATGTGATATGATAATATTAATTTGTTTCTCAAAAACTTAATATTATTAGACTTATTCATACTCACATAATTAAAATTCCCACACAAACTCTACCTATGTGAACACTAACTTCCAACACTCCCCCTTAGTGTCAACATGGGGTGAAAGCACATCATAATACTTGATGACCACACACAGTAGCTCACCAAAAAGGTATGAGTAGGGACATACAAATCTACTCATGGAACCAAGGATAGGGACAAACAATTCTATCCAAGTTTGTTCATCAATATGCTTGGATGGGGACAAACACATCTATCCAACATCATCAAAGATATGGATAGGGACACACACATCTGCTCACAACAATTATGATTGGGGAAAAACACATCCAATCATAACTAAAAACTTGAGTGACTAGGGACAAACACTTCCAATCACTTACACAATCTTGTGAATGGAGAAAAACACATCCATTCACACACAACCAAGAAGTGTGATTGGGTAAATACACATCCAATCACAACTTACAAAGCTTGAGAACCAATAAATGTGAATTTTTCAATAATGCAATTTTGTGGCCTCATCGCTAGTGACTAACGAGAGGTCATTGAGTATCCTCCAGCCTTTGGTGCCTCTCTCCCCCAATTGATTTGATTTATAAAATATATTCCTCCTCACTATCTTCATGTGGATGGTCTGTAGCTGTTACCCCATGAAGAAATTCTTCATCATCATCTGCAACCAATGCCTTATCTATATTTAGCTTTCCATCAAGCAAATCCTTGGCATGTTGAGGGCAATTCAAAACAATGTGTCCCTTCTTCTTGCAATAGTAGCACAAGATTTTGTTCTTGAAGGAATGATTTCCCTTTGATGTAGAAGAATTAGATTTGGAGGAATGGTTATACATTTTTTTTCCATACATTATAGTTTCCTCTATAGTCGAGTCAAGTTTCTTAGCTCCTTCATCAATTAAAGTGGATATTGTATCTTCTAAGCTGGCATCTACTTTTTTTAATGTGAAAAAAATGTTGCCATAGCTAAAAGGCATGCTATTTAACAAAATAGATTTTGCATCCTCATTCTCTACTTTAGCATTTCTCCCAACTAGTTGATTTAATAAGGAACAAAACTTACTTATATGTTGTACAATATTGTCACCTTTCATCATCTTCAGCCCGAACAATTTTTTCTTTAATCCCATCTTTACACTTGAAGCTTGTTGTAAGAGAGGGGGGCCAACCATTTCAAGGCCCCAGGTCACGAAAGGCCAAGAGAGGAAAGGTTACCCTAACTTAACTCAAATGCAAGGAAGATTAGGATAGGGGGGATGAGAATGATGAGGACTATGTGTCCTTCGATCACACTTCAATCTCGAGAGTTGAAAGGAGACTAGATGAGTTGCTTTTTAAGGTCAACTCTATGTCTTAGGTAGTTCTTTGTCAGAGGACAGAAGTAGGATTCTAGGACATCAATGCAGCATGCTGGTGTCTCACAGGCACGCTAGCGTCCGTACGGTCAGAGAGCTAAAGAGACGATGTTAAATCCTCAAGAAAGGATTGCTAACCTAGTTTAGAGGTTTCTTCAACAGTAGAATGAGACTAAGAAGAATGCAACATAGGGATGAATGTGATAAATAAAGTATATTACCGCAACGCTGATGAAGACAATCTCACACAACAATCTTCTCACCGCCTTGCTTCAATATCTCTCCACCTGCACACAACAAAGAGGGAAAATGTTGGGGTTTTTTAGGGGCATGCCTCAGTCAGACCCCCATTTTTGTTTTTCCACCTCCACGAACAACCAAGTTTGCAATGATAGAAATAATGATAAACAAGGAAATACAAGCTATGTAAACAAAAGACACTACAAATAGTATGCACTTACTCAATCAAAAGCGATAGAGAAGATAAGAGGAGCTGACCACCTCCATCCAAAGTGCTCAAGGCTTGTGGAGGAGAAAATGAGAGGAAATCAAGCTTTTGTTGCAATGGTGTTTGTCCTACGCTCACACTATCGGAGTGATGGAGTAGTGGATTGCTATTGGGTAAATGCACCAATCTGTGACATAATTAAGGTGACAAATCAAAAAAACCCCAAAATTAGCCCTTTCGCACACACCAAATGACTAAAAAGCCATTTGGTGCACGCCAAATTTGGCAAGCGCCAAATGAATTTTTAGACATAAAAAGCCAAAATCGGGTTTCAAACCTTCATTTTATCTTCAACCAATGGCTTGAGGAAGAGGATTTCAGGTCTACAACTTGTGCTCACCAAATCTCTTCCATTGTTTGCATCCTTAGCTTACCATTTTCCATGAGGATGCCACCAAAATGTCAGAGAGGTTGAAGATTGCAAAGAGGTGTGTATTTTTATTCTATTTCTTTCGAATTTGATTTGGAATGCAAATTTAAATAGATTTTTATAATAAAACTTTGTTCTAATTCTCAAGGAATGAATCTCCACCTCAAAACATTGAGAATTCACAATCACCCCCTCATGAAGAGCCTCCTATACAAGAACAACCCAAAACCCCTCCATCAATTCATAGGCATCCTCAAGGAACACAAGAAAATATTCAAAATCAAATTAAAAACAATAAAAGAGACATTGAACAATTAATTGCAAGATTAACCGAGCATGTTGAAACCCACCCTTATAGGAGAGGGATTTATGAATCATTGAAGTCAATTTTAACTCATGTAGGAGAAATGAGCGAGCAAATGAATTTTTGGTCAACTAAGAGACATGAGATGAGAAAATTTTATGCTAATGGTTTGTCATATGCAAATGTCAAAAATCTAAAAATTAGCAAAGCCAAGTTGTGTGCCCTATTTAAAGAGCCAAAAACCAATGAACCTTTGTCCCATGCATGCAGGAGGTTCCCCATCCATTGGTGCCACCATGATTTAATTAGAAAAAAAAATTGGGAGCGGTGGTGGATGGTATTTGACCAACCTCCATGCAATAACCATGAGGTGTCGCAATACTTTTTGAGGAAACTCTATTGCGAGTTTGTCCTCAATAAAATGCCAAACTATTTTGACATCTTAGACTTTTAGGGTAGAGGTGGGGGCTCCACACACAATAGACCTGCTACACGACGTAATCCATAGTTGGCACCGAGAGCCTTGAGTAGACCCATGGTAGAGCATGTCGTTGTTCCTTCCATTGTTAAGGATGATGAAGAGGTGGTAATGATGAAGTCGATTGGCTCACTCACCTAGACCATTTTACAGTGTGTGAGTCCTCTAGCAGAGCCTGGTGTGGAGGAGACGTGTAGGCCCCAAGCTCCACCCCACCATTGTGGCGCTTGTGGTGTTGTTTGCACGTATGATTATCAGGGTGCTTGTGATGCAACTACATAGCCTACATTAGTTGCAAAGGCGATGGCTTTCACAAATGATATTCTGAATGATAAATTTGGCATTGACACTTAGGTAAAATTTAGCAAGTTATTTTAATGTTTATTAAAATATATTTTGAAATTTAAGAATAACTAAATTAGTAGAATTTTGATATGATGAAATTTCTGGGTCGCACTATTCATGAGGGATGCTCTATTCTTACAGACCCTTATACATTCTCGACGATGAGTCCACAGGTATGCAACTAGTATTAAAGATATTATTATTGCATTTGAACAGTTGAATGTTATATTTGAATGTTTGTCTCATAACATGCTTTGGATTTCAAACAGTTTCCTAGTGCACCTTCTTCCTCTATACCTCGCGATTCATATCCTCAAACAATGTACACTCAGGTAGCCTTTATTCATTAATGGTGTTGTAAATCTGTGTTAGCTAGTTTTTGTAATTTTGCATATATATAAATCTAAAAAATTGATGAGAAACACAAACATTGCATTCAAGTATTCCTTGATCGTGTCACATTATGTTCTCCTATATCAACATGATACCTGAGATATTGTTTCATTTGTAGTTGTTGACAAGAGATAGCCATGGTGATGTCGGTGGCACGATGGACCATCGAGTTGCTGCAGCAATAGCCAGTTCTGATCCATTGAGAGAGGTATGGAATAGATTAGTCGATTTGACATTATATTTTCTCTTTTATGGTCTATTATAGAAAATTTTCACAATAATTTTATGTAGTTTAATTTATATCTTCATGGTTTCTACATGTGGTTGTCACTCCAAATCGTGGATGTGGTGATGCTTTAAATGTGCATGATGACTATATGAATGCGATAAGTGATTATATTTTGTTATATGTCATTCCATAATTCAATTTCTATGTTTTAACATCTTTACTTTTAATTGTATTAGTTGAAGGTCTAGAGTGAAGAGAGGAGGAGTAACAAGCATGTTCAAAAGACAAGACAAGCAACAGTCACTCCATCCAGCCAAATTTTGAAGGCAGCACAGGATCTATTTCCTTCCCCTAGAGGGAAATGACTATGTATTAGTGTTGTTTTTTGTATGCCTATGTGGCATTTTGGAACATATGTTTTGTACTAAATTGATAAATATACGTGATATTTTATGTCCAAATGGCTCCTTTGTACTAAGCCTATATGGTTGTTTTGGATATATTTATATACTTTTATCAATATATATCATTGTATACTACCATTCTTGAATGATGTTATCATGCGTATCGTGTAAGTTGTATGCTTGAATGTTGTAGGCATGGATTTTGTTTACATCTAATGCTTAATTAATTATTGTCGAATGCTCAATAAGCCCCATCTAAAGCATACTGTATAAATAAGCTCCATTCATGATGGTTTGTATCCTTTGGAATGCTTCAATTACTTGTGCCTCACTGATGCAGAGGCAAGGAGGCTCAAACCCAATCAGTCTGACAACCTACCTTCAAGGGGATCCTAACAAGATTAATACAACCTATTTTGAGCAATCTACACAACCTCAAAGCCCCATCAAACCAAACTCTTCATTCAACACCTTACCCAACAATCCACCCTTGTAGCACTCTTGTGTAGAGCCAAGGTGGAGAAGACTCACAACAATGGAAATGTCAATTCTCAATCAAGAACTCTTCTTCATAATTATTCAGCCTAATAGGCATCAACCCACCCTGAAGGGTCTCAACTCCTCAACCTTGCAAATGAACAACAAGACTCTGCCAAGGCCCTATAAAGACCATCAAAATTCATAAAAATGACAATTGAATCAATTGAGAACAATCCCTAAGTCAGATTCATCAAGGTTTCCAAAACTCACATTTGTGACTGGTTATTCTTGTGATACTCAAAACTCAATTTTAGCCAGATTTCTCCCAACCTTTCCAAAACACTAGGTAATTACAAGATAGATTGAGATACCCTTTTCAGGGCTACACAACATACCAAAGAATCAGTGGTCGCTTTTTTGGACCGACATAGACTTTTAGCACACCTACTTCAATTTTGGCTTCACAATTAGCCCTTTTATCCAAAGGGACCACCCTTCAAAGTTTAGGTATCTACCCAAATGCCTTGGAAAGTCTTAGGTCATGGTGCAAAACCTCAAATTTTGTCATTAGTTTGTGTCTACAGAGCCTCTAACTCGCTGTCCCAAGAAACCCTCCTAAACCTTCACAAAATCAAGGGTTTTAAAGAAACATACAACTCCAGACCTCTCTCAACACTTCCAAAGCCCCAACCACCTCAAAATACTTCTGCAAAAACTCATCAGACCCTCACATAACCCTTACAGGCATTAATTCTTAAAAACCTCTCTTTGGTTCCTCACTTCCATGTTGGAAAACCCCTGTTCAGTCTTAGAACAGTCACAAAAATGCCACATAATTATGACTCCTTATTCCAAACTGAGTTGAAACACTTATTATAGAATTTTTTCAATCAATCAACAAAGATACAGTAGCAAACATCAGGTGGATTGATTGTTACATCACAAATTTCCCCTCAAACCCTTGATTCAGCAACACTGGGACAGACACTATTTGTGTTGGTTATCTCTACAAACAAAGAGTTAAGACACCAAATAAAAAATAAATGAATTAGAAAACATATAGACACATCATCTGAAATTATTAGACCATGAAGAACCTATATTTTCCCATACAACACTCAAAAATATCAAGAAAACAGTATTTTTCTAGAAAATTGCTCAAAACTGTGGTGTTTATTGTGTAAAATTGTTACAAAACTTCTTCCACTCTCTCATTCAAGCCTTGGTAAGGATTTTTAAAGCATTTTCCAACAACCATATTCTCCCCAACACCCATAACCAACCTTGGGATTAGTTGGTCCCTTAATTACATTTGTTTGTGTTAAAATTGCTTTGTCAACATTTTACAATTTATATGATTTCTAATTGACTTCTAAGACACAAAACACCCTTTATTTACATTATGATTGATCTCTCAAAGCTTATTATACAAAATAAACCTAAAGACACTAACATTTCCCTATTGATGTATTCAAATAAAAAAAAATTGATGATGTGGTGTAGGTGCTCTTGCACCAAACTCAAAACCCGGTCCAAGCCTAATTTCTCCCAACCTTTCCAAAACACCTAACCATTTAAAGGTGGATTAAGATACCCTTTTCAGGGTTTAACAACATATGCCAAAACCAATAGTAACTCTTTTGGACCAACATGAACTTTCAATACACCTCCCTCACTCTAGGCTTCACAATTAGGCCTAATTTCCAAAGGAACCCCCTCACAAACTCACCTCCAAACCAAGGAAACTTGAAATAGTCTTAGGGATGCTCACCAAACTTAGCATTCTCCCATTTTAAGAGCCCCAAGAACTTGTTATATTCCTCTACTCACAAACTGTCCTAAACCTTCACAAAAATAAGGGTTTTAAAGAAACTCATAACTCCAGACCTCCCCCAATCCTTTCAAAGGTCCAAAAACCCCACAATACCTCTTCCCTAACTTAAAAGACACTCACAATCCCATTCCTTTTAGTATTTCTCATATTCACTACTTGAGTTCCTTACTTTCATGGTGGAAACACCCCTGAACAACATTAGAACTTCACACCCCGCTGCTTTTATTCATTCCCTCGGCCTCCAAACTATTCACACACCAAAATAATCATGGTACAGGCCAATCCACCAAGAAATAGGGTCAGAACAGTAGGTGGATTGGCTAATGTGTCATGGTGTTGCCCTCAAAACCCCTAACATAGAAAACAGAGCAATAACCAAGTTTGTTGATCCCACACACACCAACGATGGATTTAAACCTTTAGAATAGATGTAAAGAGATTTAACATGCATGCAATCAAGTATCCAAAGCCTCAAGTCATGATAGACTTGTATGGGCCTGTGCAAAGCAAAGAAAATTCAGGAAAACAAAGAAAACCAGTGATCAGCATTTTCAAAAGTATATTTTCTTATTAGAAACTCAACAAAATCAACCCTCAACTTGGGGTATTACAAAAATATATCTTGATACCACCTTCCAACTACCCCTTGAGCCGATCAACCACCATAACCACCCTTTGTTAGACTTCTAAGATGGCAATTTGCCAATTTTTCTCTTAATTACCATTCATTCACAACTTGATTTTGCAAATACCACCTAACTGATCTATTAAGCCTTTTAAATACAATTGTAAGG
This sequence comes from Sequoiadendron giganteum, assembly GCA_007115665.2. Classification (NCBI taxonomy): domain Eukaryota; kingdom Viridiplantae; phylum Streptophyta; class Pinopsida; order Cupressales; family Cupressaceae; genus Sequoiadendron; species Sequoiadendron giganteum. The sequence continues at coordinate 575,826,508 of CM021105.1, forward strand.
TATTTCCATAGCATATAGAGATATAAAGAGAAAATACAATAAATATTTTAACTAGTGAATTGTAAAAAATGGATTTTTGTAGTTTATATTCATGTCGTTGATTAACATTGTATAACTGCTCTTTTTATAACAAGAGATAAAAAAACGTAAAAATTTGTATAACAAGAGATAAAAACTATCTTTTTTGAAATCGAAAGGAATTTCCATAGCATAGAGATATAGAGAGAAAATAAAATAAAGAGTTTAACTAATGAAATGTAGAAAATAGTTTTTTCTAGTTTATATTCATGCATTGCACATCTTTCAAACTCAAAGCATCACTTCACATTGCATAACGAATAACTAGATGCTGATAGATGACAAAATTTTAATTACAATATAGCTTTTAACAAATTCAACCTAAGCAGTTATGTAATTACTTCACATTGCATAACTAATAACTAGGAGCAGTTGCCAATTGCTTTAGCTTGTCATGGCATTCCATGAGACCACATATCTTTGAGGCATTTTTTCAAATAGTTCATTCCCTTGTCTATGCTACGATATTTTTCATATATGTCTAACAAATCATTTTATCAAATAGTCATTGCCTTCTTGCTATGGCTAAAATCCTAAAATAGATGCTTTCGAACAAGCTATGGATGCTTGGAAAAAATATATCAAAGCATAATAGTAAGCAATAGCATAGACAAGACATTGAACTTTTTGAAAAAATGCGTCAAAGAAAAGTGGTCTCATGGTGATGGAATGCCATGGCAATCCATAGAAAAGGCAGTGAATTGTTTGAAAATATGCCTCAAATAAATGTGGTCTCATGGTGATGGAATGCCATGATGAATGCATATGGTGATGGACTATCATGGCATTCCATCACCATGAGAACACATTTCTTTGAGGCATCTTTTCAAATAGTTCACTGCCTTGTCTATGGTATGACATTTTTCAAACATATCTACCAAAGCATTTCATCAAACAATTCACTGCCTTGCTGCTATGGCTAAAATCCTAAAACAAGTGCTTTCAAACAAGCTATGGATGCTTGGAAAAAATCTGTCAAAGCATAATAGTAAGCAATAGCATAGACAAGGCAGTGAATTGTTTGAAAAAATACCTCAAAGAAATGTGGTTTCATGGTGATGGAAGGCCATGACAAGCCATAGACAAGGCAGTGAACTGTTTGAAAAACTGCCTCAAATAAATGTGGTCTCATGGTGATGGAATGCAATGACAATAATCACCATGAGACTGCATTTCTTTCAGGCATTTTTTCAAACAATTCACTGCCTTGTCTATGCTACTACATTTTTCATACATGTCTACCAAAGCATCTTCTCAAACAGTTCACTGCCTTGCTGCTATGGCTAAAAGCCTAAAACAAATGATTTTGAACAAGCTATGGATGCTTCAAAAAAATATATCAAAAGCATAATAGTAAGCAATATCATAAACAAGGTAGTGAAGTGCTTGATAAGATGCATCAAAAAAATTGCTTTGAAATGATAAATTTAGTTGTGCTTTGATGCAAAGCCAAGATGGAGAAGACTCACAACAATGAAAATGTCAATTCTCAGTCAAAGAACTCTTCTTCATAATGATTTAGCCTAATAGGCATCAACTCACCCTCAAGGTTTTCAAACCTTTAATCTTGCAAAATAACAACAAATCTCCACCAAGGCCCTACAAAGACTCTCAACATTCATACAATGGCAATTTGAAAACAATCTCCAAGTCAGGTTCATTGAAATCTCCAAAACTCGGCATTTTACCCATTTAACAAGAAGTTGTCCTTGTACCCCTGTCATCACTCCCAACACACTGCCACCATTCTTCTTCACTGTTTTATCAATGTTAAAAACCTTGCTTTCTTTACTCTCGCATCTACAAGAATAGGACATTTTATGGTGCCCACCATAAGACTTTCACACAAACCCGGTGTCATTACCTCTTTTGCTGCTACATCGGTCCTTATATCCACTGCCTCTGTATTACCAGACCTATAATGGTTCCCAAAACCATAATTTTTGATTTCCCTCACAACACTTACAGGTTCCTTGTTCCCACACATGATTACTTTGGCTTTCCCTTTCACATCCTCTAGAAGTGGAGTCAAAAGAAACATATGGCTATCTTTCCTTATGGTATACTTATTTTCTTTCCCATCATGCATGGCACAGCTATCATACTGCCATGGTCTTCCAAGGAGTATGTGACAGCAGCCCATTGGAAGAATGTCACAAATAACACTATCCACCAATATATCTAGCCATCTTTTCATCTTCATTCTCATGATGATCAGATCTTAAACTCAATTTATAAAACTCCTCAATATAAGACTTAATATCCATCTCCCTTTGTCTTAAATTTTGCAACCTCTTAAACAAGTGAACTTGATGATCCTTGGGTAAGAATTTACCTTTGAGTTTTGATATCATCTTATCCCATGATGTGATTTTAGAATTTCTTTTCTTCCTCCTCTCAGATTGAAAGTAATCCCACCATACCAAAGCATGACCCTGCAACTTAGTTTTTGCAATCTTAACTCTTTGTTCTTCAGGAACCTCATCCCATTCAAAATGGTTATCAATTGCAGCAATCCAATCCAATATTTTTTCATAATTTAATCTACCACCATACTTAGGAACATCAAGTTTTACCTTAGGCTTGTCAGTCTTCACTACCTTTAGCAACCTTGCAATTCTTTGATCCTCTGGAGTAAGCTCTTCTTCCACATCTTCAAACTCCTCATTTTCCTCTTCTTCAGTCTCAATCTCTTCCACTTCCCTTCTTTTATTTGTCTCCAAGGCTATGACTCTCTCTTCCAACTCTCTAAGTTCTCTTGCATGCCTATCTTTCATCTCCTTCATCTCTTTATCCATATCATTCTTCTTTGGAGGCATCTTAGCAACCTTGCCTCTTCACCTTCTTCTTCAACTTGCAAAATGAAAATAGATCTACTTCTTGATGATCTGATACCACTATGATGCACAAAATCAATAACCAAACTCCTCAAAACCATCATTTCTTCAAGGGATTTCAATCCCAAATAGAATCAAGAGAAAATCAAATTAAACAAACAACTTGTTTACTAAACTTTTCATCAATTTCTCTTCAAATTCACTTGATTTATTCAGTTCTATAAAACTCCAAGACAACATGTCAGTTTCCCAAATCACCAAAATCATATTCTAGACCATTATCAGCATCTAATTGACTAATCTTAACAAAAAAACCTAATCAAAGGCATTGAACCAACCAATACTTCAATATTCACCAAAACCTCCTTGATACAACTCACACTCCCCAAGGATAATCGACATACATTCTTACCTTCTAAATATTATCAGACTTACAAGAGCCTCATAATAATCATGCTTCTAATAGAAACAAACCAATAACATATTCACATAACTCTGAGTTATCAGATTTATTGATTTTCACAGTCATAACACCATTCTTCATCAAGATTCCACCCTAGTCTAAACATCAAATCAAAAACCTTAACCTTTAACATTTTCCCAAATCATTGAAATACCTTTGAAAACATTATTTAAGCAGTTACATCACAAATCTAATCACAAATACCACTGGCCTCTTTTTTAACACTCATTTCATCAATTTCCTTGTAGGTTAGCAAAGCCCTAAATCAGGTGATACAACTCTACCATCTTTGCATCAACACAAGCTTGATATAGTTTTTGAGACCCATTATAGAGTACTTAGACATATCACAAAAACATTGCCACTTGTTTTGAGAGAAACATCAGAAAACTAGTCTGATACACTACTCCTAGCCACAAATTAGGGCAAATTTACAAGGTGACTACCAACAAATCATCTCCAAATCACTAACCAACCTTAAAAATTCTTTTTTCATACCTCCAAACTCAGAATTCCATCATTTTCAAGAGTTATTAGATCCACTAAAACATTTAAATATCAAAACCCTTGAATATAGGCTTTACAAGCAAAATAATGAGGGTTTCTTGGAATATTACCTTCCACATCTTTTACCAACATGCCATATCTTCCAACACCTTTAAATACACCTGAAAACATCATTTATACCCTTCTCAAGACACGAAAAACTCTATTTCTTCATTATGCATGACTGTAGCATCAAATTTTGTGTGGAAACCTTCAATTTATGTGTGTAACTTCATCTGAGCATTCTTGCTCCCCTGTACCTACAATCATAAAAAAAAAAGCCAAAACACCCTAACATTAACCTACTCCACCAATCTACTTGGCCTACATTGCTGGAGTAGTGATGAAATGCTCTATTAGACTCTCAAACCCACTATAAAAAGAACTATACCAGCCCCCTTTTTGCATGCCTTACAATGCCTTTTATAACTTCTCATCGGTGCAAAAACCCTTTTAACTCTTAATCTTCCTTGATTTATGTTCTTTCTTGCTGCATAATTACATCATGATTACTTTTTAACAACATTGTATTATTTGCATTTTTTATATTTTCACCTTCTAGTGACTTATTTTATGACTTGATTACATTCAAATTAGCCATTACAAGGCCTTGACACATCATTTTGGATTGAACATACAAATTGGACAAATTAGCCTTTTTAAGGCATTACAAGCCATAGACAAGGCAATGAACTGTTTGAAAAAATGCCTCAAATAAATGCGGTCTCATGGTGATGGAATGCAATGACAATAATCATAATGAGAGCACATTTCTTTTAGGCATTTTTTCAAACAATTCGCTATCTTGTCTATGCTACCACATTTTTCATAAATGTCTTCCAAAGCATCTTCTCAAATAGTTCATTACCTTCCTGCTATGGCTAAAAGCCTAAAACAAGTTCTTTCGAACAAGCTATGGATGTTTGGAAAAAATCTATTGAAGCATAATAGTAAGCAATAGCATAGACAAGGCAGTGAACTGCTTGAAAAAATGCCTCGAAAATATGTGGTCTTGTAGACATGGAAAATGTACAAGTTCATTTTGGCACACTTGATCCTGATTACTGACAACATTTCCTCTCAGATCGAATCCTCAACATTTCATCGTAATTCTATCCCTTAATCTAATGAATCGTCATTTATTTGATTAAGTCTATCACCTCATTTGATTAAATTAATCAGTTTAATTTAATTAACCTTACATTGTTGTTTAATTAAATAAATCATTTTATTTGATTAAAATCTCTAAAGTCTCCTCATTAAATTAAATAAATTAAACCTTATTTGATTTAATCTAACACATTCCTTCTTTATTAAATAAATCAAATTATTTATTTAATGAATCACTTCCTCTCAATTTCTGACTTAAATCAATTCATAAATCCAAGTCTAAATTGTCACATCACCTAAATCTTCATTAAGTTAATCAAAAAATTGATTAAGTTAATCCTTCTCACTAAAATTCTCTAGAGAATGCAACTTGCATAATAAATCAAATACTTTGATTTATTAATTCTTCTATTTTCCCTCACAAAGCATTAAAAAGGGAATATTCCTCTTTTGAATTCAAAAGTCCAAGTGGACTCGGTCCTTCCAACAAGGCATTAAAAGCCTCTTACATGTCCTTGACCTTGAGCCAAGTGACATTAACTTCATTCATTTTCCCTCTTCAACATGTCATTTCTCAAATTTGAAATGCCACCTAATTGCATTTATTGGCACTTTGGCCAAAATGTGCACAACCTTTAGCCATTCACATCTTGACAAGTGGCACTTGGCCATTGGATGTTGAGTGATCCCACATTGCTCTATTTTACTCTCTTTTCCAGTTTGGAAATCTATAAATTGGAGGCTTCTCTCCTCATTATCCATCCACAATTTTGAGTAAACTTATTATACTCAAAATTCGTCCATCCACAATTCAAGCAAGTATACTATACTTCATTTTATCCACAAACAATTTTAAATATACACAATATATTCAAATCCATCTCAACATTCCACATCTTCATGCAAGGTTATTCTCTTCATTGGAGAATTAATCTTACTCATACTATCATCAAGCTTACAACAGGATTGGGAAAGGGCTGCTTACTACACAACAATGGTGGCACCAATCCACTATGGGATGAAGGTTTAATCATGCTTTTATATGCTTTTGTTTAACCTATTTTTATGCTCATTAATTGATATTTAGACATGATTAAGTATCTCATAGGGATGTTAAATTTTTTGTTTTAAACTAACTTTCTTGCTAACAACATGAAATTGTTTGAGATGATTTTCATTTGCAGATTTTAGCATCCACATTACTGTTGGTCGCAGAAATCTGAGGCTATTTTAGAGAGTGCACGACAAGATATTTGGGTAATGTATGAGTAGGAATCACGTCTCCCACACAATAATTTTTGTTGATGAAAACACCTTGGGATTGATTGACACCTTTAATGTCATCACCAAATTTTCCACTTGGCGAGGGTCTTGGGCATTGCAATTAGTAGGCTGTCATAGGAGATAATTTATGGCATCCCCCTGTAGGAGCGATCATAGAGATTCACTTCTGACATTTAGATTGGTGCTGCTTGAAATAACATTCATAGATCCAAGCCTCTTAAAGTGTCCTTTTAGATTTGAAAATCCTCGAATAAAGAAATTAAACCCATGCTTGGGCGGAGCTCGATGCCTCTTTAGAATTTATGATAATGCCTGAGGGGAAGGTAGAAGGTCCTATCACATAAGGTAAATCTGCTCTATCTCAGTTAAATGCTTTTGATTTGATTCATTTTGTTATATCTGGCATATAGAATTGGGTCACTCTTTGCAAATGTAATGATGTATTGCCATACAATTTTATCTTAGTTTGAGAATTTGTAGGTAGTAATCATTTGAAATCTTCATCATTCACAGTTGTTTGAATAGTCTTTATGGATGTCTGAAAAGTCTATGTTTTGCATTAATTGGTGGATGTCTCAAGATTGTTTGAATTACATTATTTTGCAGCTGCTTTAAGAGTGTCAGTTTTATATTTATTCATAGCTATCTTAACACACCATCACGCAGCCAAGACTAAGAAAAGCATAAAGGATTGTTAGGGAGAAGGCATATAAAAAGTTTGAGGAGTAGATACACATAGGCAACAATAAAATATTAAATGTGACTATATTAATTCATGCTTTGAAAATATTTGGTTGCTTGACAGTGGGATCTTTTCCTTTTTGTTTTGTTTTGTTACAAATACCATTTCATGCTTTGAATATAAGGTCTGTAATGCTTGATATTTTTATCTTTTGCTGTCCTTGATGCTAAATCATCCAATATTTGGAGCATTTCATGTTAACTTAAAAAGAGTTTAAGTTTATGGACAGTTGTTGCGTAGTTCAAAATATTGATAAGTGGTAAAGCAGAGTTTATTTACAAATACTTCTTCCATTATCAAGATCATCTGAATCATTCATTTTTTTATTGGGATCATTCTATTGTGTCAAGTTAATAATGAAAACAAATTTAATCAAATAATTTGATCCTTACATGACTATTGGAATAGGAAAACGAAGGAGGGGGTATTTTCATTTGCATGAAGAACTCACAGCGTTGAAGCATTGGAAACAATCCATGAAGAGTCTTGGAGTTGAAGAAGATTGAAGCCTTAAAACTTGAATTTTACAAAGCATTTTTAAATGCTCGAGTGTTCATTGTCTACCCTTGTTTTTTGTTTTAAACCAACTCACATTTCCTTTTGGGTTTAAAATGAACCATTTGACTTGATCTTTTCAAAGTTAGTTAAAAAGAACTTTAGACATTTACTAGATTTCAATTTGGGCTAAAATTGGACAAGGCAAATTTCACATCTCATTTGGTGTTTTTAAAATGAACTCATCATTGCTTTGAGGAATTTAAAATTGAACATGTGTACTTTGTGTTTTGTAAACTTTTTTGCAAAGTAGTGTCATTTAAAAGGGCGTATGCGCTTCTCTCACGCTTCATGGCGATCTTGAGAATCAAAATCCTTTTGATGACCCTAAGTTGCATAAAAGATTGCCTCCACATTTCAATTTGGGTATCTTAAAATTGAACAAAACATGCGAGTGTGAGCATAATATATTGCGGAGGTTCTCCCCTTTGTTTTTCAACAAGGGTTGTGTGAACAACGGGATATGTTAGCTCGCTTTTGTTAACTTAGAGGGCCTGCCTTGTGGGAAAAAGTAATCACCCAAGGGAACAACCCAACCAGAAACATGCTAAAGCCAAGCGACTTCCACCCAGGATATAAGTGTGGATATTGGAACAAAGGCCAATATCACGAGGATTATTCTGACGAGATGGATAGCAATGGACTCTCGTCGATGTTGGATAATCCCCCACGAATGGAATGCTCGAATTAGAACCCCTTGTTTAGAAAAAGGCCAAAACCTTGTCTATCTTGTTGGTGCAAAAGGTCATGTCCTTTGAAGATGCCCCATGTAACATGCGATCTTGTTGTGGAAATGGAAAGTATGCCATGGGAGATTCATGGGTACTAATGCTTGGCTGACCCGAATAAGTGAGTGTCGTGGAGGGGAGCCAGTATGGTCAAGCATTTAGCCATTCGCACAAGATATGCGCAGCTGGATTTATCCAAGTGGGAACCCAACAAGGTATTGTCTCATCAACCTAGGAGTGTCAAAGTGCTTGGAAAAACACATTGCTTGATCTTGGAAACATTTGAGAAAATGAACATACACAGAAAACCTTGAAATTTCAAACACCTTGTGGGAAACAAATACCTATTGACGAACTTGCCCACTCTTGCTTTCCCTAGGAATCACATTCCATAGGTTTCTAAGTGCACAAGTTCTACCATCATTTGTTTTCAATAAGGATAAACATAGGGAACTTTTGCCCTATTTTCCTTGATTTCCACACAAAGGACCTTGTGGGATGAGAAAGAGAATGGGACACTAGACATACAGTTTGAAAACCTAAGCAAGCAAGTGTCTTGGATAAAAAGAACCTCATTTAACCAAGATAAAGAGACAAATTGAATTTCACATGTGTTGTTTCCAATGATTTCCCGCAAGATTAAGATCCCAAAGCCAAAGTTCAAGAAAGTGATTGTAAAAATCCATGAGCAATGCCTTGAGATTCTCCTTGAAGTAAGGGAAAGACTTGTATACAATTTCTACAAAAAGGCCTCAAGGAACAATCCCACATTGTATGCATTTTATTGTCAACAAAATCTTGAACTTTTTCAAAGGTTTGCATTTCTCCCATAGGAAGTCTAGCATGTTCTTCAATACTGAGGTTTTGTAGAGAGAGTCGCATCTAGGTTAAGGTTCAAGATCAAAGTTGTCATTCTCATCCATTCCTCCATCAACCAAATCTCATTTCATCATCAAACATTTTTTGAGAACTCTAGAATCAATCATCACACTAAACTTAGAGGGCTAAATCAACATCATCATACCTTGGCTTAACACACTTAGCCAACTTAGTCTCAAGTCATTGAACAAATTTTCTTTGAGATAACACAACTTCTTAAAGTCTATTAGTTCTCCAAAATATTGACATAACACACTTTGTCAATTCATCCTTTTGTGCAAGTTCCCTTAGGATAACACAACTTCCTAGGGAAAACAACTTCACAAACAATCTTGTTTGACTTAACGCATCTAGTCAAATTATCACAATCAATCAAATCAAAATCCCTTACAAGTTTAACACATACCTTCAAAAAAAAATTCAAAAAGGTTTCACTCACTCATCCCATCCATTTACCCCATCACCATTATCATCATCTTTGATCTTTTAGCTTCCCTAGTTCTTCTCTTTTGGGACCTAAAGGATTAGGATCGAACAAATCCCTATTTTTATGCTCCAAACAAGATCTCAACACAAGAAGGACATGGAGAATATTAGAGAAATATCAGCTTCTATGGACATGAGTCATCTAAATACCGAAGTGAACCTAGCAGGATCAAGCAATCCCCCAAGCAACTCTCCCTTATCATCACAAAATCCTCAAGAGGAGAGTCATCAAGAGGACAACACAAATGAAGACATGGGGATGACACCAAATGAAATCATGGAAATGGTTCAAAATCTAGAGAACCACAAGATTGTTAGTGCTATGTTCAAATACCTAAATACGATTGCAAGAGGAGGGGTCATGCCCCCTCCCGACCTTAACACAAGCACTAGTACAAATGCATTCGGGTAAGTGCAAGAAGTTGGGTCCACGAAGAGGGGAAGTTTCGGCCAAAAAAAAAAATCTCGCAGAAAACGCATATGCGTTATTAAAAAACGCGTACGCCTTATTAAAAAACGCGTATGCGTTATGCATTGGGTACCCGAGCCTAAAAAAATGCGTATGCGTTATAAAACGCGTACGCGTTATAAAATGCATACGCGTTATAAAATGCATACGCGTTTTTGAGTGCATACAAGTCATTTATTTTTTAAAAATACTTTTTAGAAACGCGTACGCGTTTTAAAACGTGTACGCGTTTTTCTTCTTAGAAACGTGTACGTGTTTTAAAATGCGTACACGTTTTTCCTTTCAAAACGCGTACGCGTTTCTAAAAAGTTTTTTTTCTTTTAAATAATCAAACAAATAAAGAGCGCATATGCATTTTGTAATGCGTACGTGTTTTTAAAAACGCATACACATTATTAAAAACTTGAATCTCCAACCCACTTGCAGCCTTGGTTTTAGGCTTGGGAAAGGCTTGGCAATCCGAGCCTTAGCCTTTGACCTGCAACTAAAAAACTAAGGCAAATTGAAGAAGAATGTCCATCTTTGACAGTATGATTGATGGATTTTTTTTCTGAATCAATCTATAAAATTAAAACCCATTACAAAACACGATTTCTAGTTTCCAAATATATAATTTTTATTAATATTGGATTATATTTGATATTTTTAAATTAATTTCAAAGCAAACTAGTCCTTAAACATGAAATATCATACTTTTTTGGTTTTTTAATAACTTTTTTTTGGGGAAGTTTCTTGTAAAAAAAATTATATGACATCAATCTTTAGACAATTCTTTACAGAATGAAAAAAAAAAGTTTCAAAAAATGTTTAGTTTAGGTCAAATTATGTTGTCCGTACATGTTGATTTTTAAAAACAACAATTAAGGCCAATAAAAATTTAATAAAAAAAAAAATATTCAACAAAAAATTACAAAAAAAATTCCTCATCAATCTTCATGTTGTTAGCTCTCTTTCCTCAAATGGAATTAGCAAAATACTTTTATTTGGGTCAAAAAGTGGTGTCCGTACACGTGCATGGTATGGTAAAAAAAAAGGGACTTTTAAAAAGTGGTTTTTATAGATCCCTATCAAAATTTAATTTCTATAATTTGGGTATTTGAATAATTTACATATTTAGAAACTAGATTCAAAATTCAAAATTTCATATTACTGATTTTTTTTAAAATTCATTGTGTAAGTGCCTCAAATTTTTAGTCCAAGTGTGACAAATTATGAAAAACAACAAAAACAATTCCACTTTTTGAACTTTTTGTGGACCGAACTTCTTGCATCAGCCCATCCCCATTGTCCAACATCAACCAGGAAGTACCTTGCACCGCATCAATCATCACACCAACCTCCCCAAATGTGAACAAGGGGAGTGCCATGTTCCAGGAATTGCAAAAGCACCGCCTTATGGCTAATAAAGAAGCAATCGTCACCCCCACACCGGCTACATCTATTTCGGAAAACCCATCTCACCCATACGTCCCGCTCACATTTCATAACCCCACTGGTTCATCCTCATTTCATGCCACACCAGCCTATCAATCGAATATACCAACTGCCCCACCGCATGAGGAAGTTGGCTTGCTTGGAATGACAAAACCTATCAATCCTTTCTCTTTCCAAATAGGTGCATCATCCCTTCCCCTGCTTTCGTTTGCATCTGCATCACCTCCTGGAATAGGTCTTCCACCATTGCCCATCAAAGTTTTTTCTAATCCAAGCAATCCGACCACCACTTTGAACCCGCTTATTTTTCTCATATCTTCACAACAAATCACAACTATTCCTATCACCACGGTAAATGCATCTATTGGTCCTCAAGTCTCCCAAAGCATGCCTCATCAAGGACCAATCATCTCAAACACCCCTCTGACAACCCAAATCACAATCACCACCACAATCCCTCCACCTGCCACAACAATTGGCGTGATTCCTGTTCCATCAAAAATCCCACCAAAAGGCAACACAACAAATTCATTCACCACTCTAGTCCAAACCTTCCAAAAGGCCAACCAACAAAGAGTACTACAGCAAAAGCAGCAAGCCCAAGTGCAAGCTCAAGCTCAAGCCCAAGCCCAAGCGCAAGCGCAAGCTCAAGCTCAAGCCCAAGCCCAAGCGCAAGCTCAAGCTCAAGCCGCAGCCCAAGCACAAGCGCAAGCTCAAGCCCAAGCCCAAGCACAAGCTCAAGCTCAATACCAAGTGCAATTGCAAGCAATCCATCTACAAGCCTACCAACAAGCCCTGCAAGACTTTTAGGCACAACATCAAGCTAAACAACAAGCTTTATTGGCACAACAGCAGCTCGACCAACAACAAGCATTGTTGGTGCAACAACAGCTAGACCAACAACAAGCGTTACTAGCTCAACAGCAACTTGACCAACAACAAGCTTCATGGGAACAACAACAGATGGACCAACAACAAGCGCTATTGGAACAACAACAGCAAGATCAACAACAAGCGTTGTTGGCACAAATGCAGGCTTACCAACAAGCCTTAAACGCATAGCCTAGCTTACAGCAAATACCCACCAGTACTCTCCCCACCCATCAAACACCTCCAACACCTCACCACTCATTCATCCCACCTCCCGATCCAAGCAAGGATGTCGCAACACAGATCAAATTGCTCTCGTAGCAGGTGTTGGACTTGCAAGCAGGAAAAACCACAAGGACACCAGGCAACTTGTGCCCTTATCCATTTGATAGAAGTCTCACCATGGTACCATTCCCAAAGGGATTCAAGATCCCCAAATTTGATAAATACAATGGAACGGGCAACCCTGAAAACCACATCAAGGAATTTCAGGTGCATTGCATGGAGGTCGCATATGATGACACGTATCTAATGCGGCTCTTCCCGCGAAGCCTGACTAGTCCAGCTATGGAATGGTTTTCTCGCCTACCCATGGGCATTAAAACATTCAAGAAATTATGGAGGCTTTCCTTAAGAATTACGCTTTCAATATGGGTGCAGATGTTAGTTTGGAAGAATTGTCTGCACTCAAACAAAGAAAAGGAGAGTTATTTGCATCCTTCTTGCAAAGATGGTGATCCAAGGCCAATCAGAGCAAGTGGACCATGCTAGAGGAACAACAAGTTTGCACCATCGTAGCCAACCTAGATGAAAACTTGACGTTCTACCTAAAAATGCAGTGCATCACATCTTACGATCAACTAATTCCAAAGGCGCTCAACATCGAAAGAGCCCTTACTGCGCGAGGAGGTGCACCAACATTCACTCCACCACAGGATAACCACCTGTTTAACAACTACAATGATAAACCTCGAACCTGGTCGAGGAATAAAAATATCACGAATGACGGCGTGGTCAATGCTAAGGTAGTCATCAGTGCTCCTAAGCAAAATACCCAAAATCATCATCAACCACAAAATCATAATCACAACAATGTGCAGACTAATGTAGTAGTAGCACAGTCACAACCACCTTCCACTAGTCAAGTCAACAATGTGGGTAATCAAGGAGGACCACCTCCCCACAACAAGTTTCCCCCCAAGAGGAAGTTCACAGCCCTTGGCGAATCGATTGAGTCTATCATGAAGAAATTGGTCAAAGAGAACTTAATCAAGATCTCTAACTCCAAACAATACACGGAGCCCATGACCAAACCACTATGGTACAATGAGAATCTCTTGTGTGACTTTCACAAAGTCAAAGGACACACCACCACCAACTACATGAGACTCAAAAATATCATCCAAGACCTCATTGAGGATAAAATCATCAACATCGAGCAGCTGACCGAAAACCAAGACCTGAAAATCTACATGAATCCGATGCCAAATCATAACCAAGGGAACAATCAGGGGAATAACCAAGGGAATAACAAGGGTTAAAAAAAGTATGCTAGTACTAATCTAGTATACGAGGAGATAGTCGGATGTGTCGACGAGATGGTTACTGTCATAAATATCAAGGGAGCCAACAATGACTGTGGAGTCACCACACGAGGTGGAAAGGTTACCATTGTTGGGGCACCTGTTAAGACCCCCATTACCAACACAAAGGTCATCCCCTATGATTACAATGTAATTGACCACCTGAAAAGAACACTTGCACAAATTTCCATCATGGAATTACTAAAAATCTCTGCCGCCCATAGACAGATCCTAGATGAAGCATTAACTGCGTCTACCATTACTACCATCCTCCACAGAGAGCAATTTCAGGCTATGGTGGGTAACATCATTACCTTAAATCTCATCACATTTTCTAACCAAGATTTCCCCCCGTAGCCATCTCATAACCGTGCACTCCACCTCCAAGTCCTAATCCATAAAAAGAAATTCAAGAGAGTCCTAGTAGATGGTGGTGCAGATCTTAATATTTGTTCGCTAAAACTCATAAAAAAATTGGGATTCGCCGAGGATTCCATCAATAAGAACAAAATAATCATGATAAGAACATATGATGACCAGGAAAGAGTGTCTCAAGGCACTATCAAGATCCCCATCCAAGTGGGGCCAACAACCATGGAAACAACCTGCCAAGTTCTTGACCTTGATCTGCCATACAACATCCTCTTGGGATGCCCATGGATACATGGAATGAAGGCAGTGGCCTCAACCTATCACCAATGCATTAAGTTCTCGTATCAAAATGAAGAGGTTACTATACATGGGGATCCCGAACCTTTCGCCTATTGCAAAAACTTGGAAGCCAAGTTTTACAAGATCCCTCAAGTACCTAAAAATGATGGACCATCCACTTCATACATAGACCCAGCTAATCTTGCCTCCACTTCTGCGACAGAGACACCCACCATCCCCGACATATCCGAGATCAAAAACATGATACAAGACAATGGATGCGGTGATTATAGAATGAAGAGAAATGCTTTTGTTGTAGGAGAGTTACCACAATCTCCTAGGTCACATGGGCAACCACAATTGATTCAAACACCTGACTGCACTAGAACGGAACCCTCTAGATTTCATAGTTGGGGGGATCTCAGTCGGGAGAATGTGGACGAGGAGGACATCACAAACACCCTATACCAAGATGAAAGACCCACTCCCACCCTACCCATGGAGGAAACAAACAGAGGGTTACAAATGATGTTCGACATGGGCTATAACAGGAATGAAAGCCTAGGAAGAAACAATGATAGACGATTGGAGCCCATCATTGTAGAAAGAAGAATGTGGAACCTTGGCCTCGGCTGTACCCCTCCGAGTATAACCATGTGTGGCAGAAGTGTTCCTAATAGGGCAGTCAGGTCCTCTCCTTGGGTCTCGACAACTAACCTTAGATCACCCGTGTCCATAGGCCTACCTCTCAATAACTTCACATTTGACATAACTGAGGTTTGTAGTAGCAGTGACGACGATGACACCATAGGTGGCTTACTTGGGCTTTTCGAAGATTCCACCCTATTGATGATTAGTGTCTCACCCGCTGAGCCAATCCAACGAACCCACCAAATCCACTTAGTGTACTCCCAGCTCATCGATCGCGACCAACGGGGACCGCCAATTCTAGACTCGTTTGAAAATGATGAGGCTCTCTCGGAATTCATGGTACTAAGGGATACAATCCCGTGCGGAGATCACAAGGCTGGATTCAACATCACACTAGACACACAAGCATACTATGGGGAGACGATTGAGTCCTTCAGTCGCAAAAGAAAAAGATCGAGAATAAGCTCAGAGTTATTGAGTGAAAACCACACTGTGGCACTCTCTAACCATAAAATAGTAAAAATAAAAGACGCATCCGATGGTGAAAACCTCCCTGAGGTGCTAGAGGATGAAGGATTCAATCTCTCCCCTACTGCTCTACACCAAGAGAAGTCAGCAGTATTGGCAAAACAATGCAACCCGGTCAACTTAGGAATAGAAACAGAACCACAAATCACCTTCTACACAGAATCCCTCCTAGAAGAAGAACAAGAACTATTGGCAGCATTCCTAAAGGAAAAAAAGGTGAATTTTGTGTGGACCTATGCAGACATGCTAGGCTTGGACCCTGAAGTAGTAGTTCATCATTTGGCTGTTTACCCCGGAGCAAAACCAGTCAAACAAAAGTTAAGGAAAATGCACCCACAAATAGCCTTGCTTGTAAAGATTGAGCTGTAGAAACTTTTGGATGTTGGCTTCATACACCCGATCGACTATCTAGAATGGGTATCAAATCTCATACCAGTCTTAAAACCAAAAGGGGGCATCCGCATTTGCACTGATTTCAGAGACCTAAACAAAGCATGTCCCAAGGATGACTTTCCACTACCCAACATTAAAATGATAGTGGATATGACAGTCGGACATGAGATGCTCTCCCTAATGGATGGCTTCTCAGGGTACAATCAGATAATGATTGCAAAAGAAGACCAACACAAGACAGCATTCACATGTCCTTGGGGCACCTACTGCTGGAACGTGATGCCATTTGGGTTAAAAAATGTAGGGGCTACATATCAGAGAGCCATGACACTAATCTTCCACGACATGATACACAAAACGGTCGAAGATTATGTGGATGACATACTAGCTAAATCAAAGAAGAGGACAAGACCATATAGAAACTCTAAGTGCTATCTTTGACAGGCTCGAACAATATAAGGTTAAACTCAACCCGAAGATGTGTGTCTTTGGGGTACAATCAGGAAAGCTGCTAGGATTTATAGTTTCAATGAGAGGAATAGAGGTAGACCCTGCAAAGGTAAAAGCAATCTTCGAAATGAAAGCACCAAGAATGTTAAAACAACTAAGAGGATTGCAAGGAAGACTCCAGTCCATCCGGAGATTCATAGCACAACTGGCAGATAAACAGATTGCCTATTCACACCTACTTCATAAGGGAGTAGCTTTCAGATGGGATGAAAAATGTGAGCAAGCATTCAGAAAAATAAAAGAATACCTACTTACACCACCCATGTTGATGCCACCAATTGTGGGGAAATCATTAATCCTATATATCTCTACAACAACAGCTGCCCTAGGGGCCCTTTTAGCCCAACATGATGAAAAGGGAATAGAACGAGCTATCTACTACATCAACAGAACAATGGTGGGACACGAGCTCAATTACACGTCAATAGAAAAAACATGCCTAGCACTGATATTTGTGGCTCATAAATTCAGACATTACATGCTAGCACACCAAATCAAGTTGATCTCCAAAATAGACCCTCTAAAGTATTTATTGTCAAAAGTAGCGCTTACAGGTAGAATGGCTAAGTGGGTAATGATATTATCTGAACATGATATTGAATATGTAGAGTGAAAAGCCATAAAAGGACAAGTCATTGTGGATCAGCTGGCAGAAGCTCCCCTCTACACAGATAACCCACTCATATCAGAATTCCCAGATGAGTCCCTTTTTAACCTTGGTGCAGTAGACCACTGGAAGTTATACTTTGATGGCTCCCACACACAACATGGATCAAGAGCCGGTGCGTTCTTCATCATGCTGCAAGGAGACTGCATACCTAGATCATACAAGCTAGCATTCCCTTGTACTAACAATATTGCAAAATATGAGGCTTTGACCATAGGCCTCAAGATTGCAGCATAGTGGCGAATCATGGCACTAAAAGTCTATGGGGACTCGCAACTTATCATCAACCAAGTCAACAGTGAATACCAAATGAAGGATGATAAGCTCACACCATACAAGAAGGTCATAGAAAGCCTCAAGGAATCTTTCATCGACATTACCTTTGAGCATATACCAAGGACAAACAACAGAGTGGCCGATGCAATGGCGACAATTGGATCCTTACTGGACATCCCTCGTCACATCTCAAAACATGAATTCCTCGTAGAGCAACTTCTCATACCCACATTTGAGGTACCAAAGTCAGAATACGCATGTGAACTCATTGGTCCCAGTGATCTTTGGTATCATGATATATACACCTACCTAAAGTTAGGAATCCTCCCCACTGACATCATTCCGAACCTAAAACGCACTTTTATCAAAAGAACTTCACAATTCGTCATCCTAGGAGAGACCCTCTTCCGTAGGAGTACCGACGGAACCTTGCTACGTTGTTTAAAACTCGAGGAAGCCTTGACTTCTCTAACTGAGGTACACAATAGCACGTGCGGTTCACATTCGAGTGGTATGACCTTGGCCAAAAAGTTACTAAGAACCGAGTACTACTGGCCGACAATGGAAAGAGAGGCACACGACTTTGTCAGAAGGTGTCTACAGTGCTAGCAGCATGGAGACCTCATTCATGCACCAGCTCAAGAACTGCATCCTATTGTTACACCTTGGCCCTTTTCACAATGGGGGCTCAATCTCATAGGTAAAATATTGCCCACCTCATCCAATGGCCATAAGTTCATCATCACCGCCACTAAATATTTCACAAAGTGGGTCAAAGCAATTCCCATGACCTACATCATGGGAAAACAGATATCCAAGTTCATCCTGAATTACCTCATTTGTCGATACGGTGTTCCCCAATCCATTATCTCTGATAATGGGACGCCTTTCAAAAATCAGGATGTCCATGATTTGTGTGAAAAATTCAAAATCCAACACCGTTTTTTCACTCCATACTATCCACAAGGCAATGGCCAAGCAGAAGCTACAAATAAAACCATTTTGAAAATCCTTAAGAAAACAGTCAATGACTCTGGTCGTGACTGGTATCTGCAGCTAAATCTCGCCTTATGGGCCTACCACACTAGCATTCATATGCCAACAAGCGCCACCCTTTTCTCCCTGGTCTACGGCTTAGAAGCCATCCTCCCCATTGAGATTGAGCTCCCGTCACTGAGGATATCACTGCAAAACCTCATAACAGATGAGGAATACAGGGTCACAAGACTCAATGAGCTGGAATTACTAGATGAAAGGCGCATGGATGCCCTTAATCATCTACAAGTGTACCAGAATCGCCTAAAAAGGAGCTACAACAAGAAGATCAGACAACGCACTTTCCAAGTTGGTGACCTCATGCTGAAAGAAAACCAAAAGAACATGCCAAAATCGGATACAAAGGGAAAGTTTGAGCCCAACTGGTCGGGACCCTTTATCATCACTGCAAGCTACAAATTAGGGGCATATCAGTTGTCGACACCAGAAGGTGAGCCCCTGCAAGAGCCCATGAATAGTTCACATCTCAAAAAGTTTTATGCTTAAATCTTGCAAGGTATAGAGCTACAAAATACAAAAACAATCAGAAAAAGTCCTGAAAAAATGGTTACCTCGATGAAAACCTGGCAAATAGGCATGGGCGACAAGAAAAAAAAAAAATCCAAAAAAAAAACAAAAAAAAGATTGAAAAACAGTAAAGAAAAAAAATCATCCTCTAGTGAAAACCACTTCGGTGGCACTTTGGGCAAGTACCTTGGTGAAAACCTGGCAAACAGGCACCAAGCGTAAATAAAACACCTTCCCCATCTATCAGGACCTGCACGACTCATCCATTCCACTCATCCGCTCGCATCCATACCATAGCCTACATTGGTGTTTACACCATATCCCACCATGGAACTACTTGGCATTTCTAAGGTCAGTCTGTCCTGCCTTTATCGAAGTAATCTATCGCACCACACTAGGGGCAGGTTCTCACAACATCGGATCGGATCCATGTATATTCTCAAGAATCATTCAGAAAAATCCGAAAACATCCAAATCATCAAAATCCCAAAACATGTCTAAATATCAAAAAATCTTCAAAAAAAAAATTTCATCATTGAGTCTTGTCAGTCTTTCACCTTGTCGAACTACATCATCTCTGAGCTTGAACATAGGCAAGGTTGATCTTTGATCATCCCCCGAGACAGATAGAGTCAGTCCTTAGGTGTCCATCGCATTAGCAATCTGTTTGCCCATCTAGCTTTCACAGATAGAGTCAGTCCTTAGGCATCCGTCGCATTGGCAATCTATTTTCCCATCTAGCTTTCATAGATAGAGTCAGTCCTTATGCATCCGTCACATTGGCAATTTTTTTGCCCTTCTAGCTTTCACAATAGAGTCAGTCCTTAGGCATTCGTCACGTGGGCAATCTGTTTGCCCATCTAGTCTACATCTTAAGTCAGTTCTTTAAGCAATATAATGGCAATCCATTTGTCCATCTTATCATCAAGTCAGATTTGTCGTTAGTCAAACTACGTGGTCTCTGCGTGTATAACGTAGGCAAGCCTCATCAACGGATCAGCTCCCGAGACCCCTAGGATAGGTCTTTATGTTAGTTTGTTCGTCATAGATCTTGAAAATCCAAAAACATTGAAAAATGTGAAAATACCAAAAACAGCCTCAAAATATCTGAAAATCCAAAATGGTGCATCCATTTCATTTCGCTTTCACCCATGATTGTCATCACTCGTAATAAAGTCAATCATCGCTTTCACCCTTTGGTGAGTCAGTCAGAAGCAAGTTTAGCAGGTTTTAAAAGTGAACGCCTTATCGTCAGAGTCTCAAGTCTAGAGCAGTAAGCAAGAAAGTTGGTCAATTTAGAGTATGAATAGCTTATCACCCAAATCAGTCTCACCAAAACCCTGATCACTACATGTCCTAGGATGAAGCTTTCCTGTGATGGACATAAGCATCAGGTACCTCATAGTAGTTTAGCCTTGGCTAGTGGTACAAAGAACATTAGTTTGTTTGTTTACTTTATCTTGGTCTTTTTAAACTTATCTTACTTTGCGCTCATTCCAAGGACCTCTCGATGATGCCTAAACAAAACAGGTTTAGAGAGAAAGGAATGGGGCAAGGATCATTGTCTTTTTATCTGCTATGTTTGTTGGATATTCTTGTAAAATAACTTCATCATGCGTACTTTGTTTTGATTGTAGGAAAGATGTTTTAAGTGTCTTGTTGACCACATAAGAAGGCTTGCCTTCTTATGTTTTGGCTCGAGATGTTTAGAATATCTGAACTACATTCTGAATAAGGATATGTTTGTCAAGTGTGAACAAGAATACTCCTATCTGATTGTCAAGTCAAAGTCCATCACACTAGGTACAACGCCATCTTGGTCCTTTATACCTTGATGCATCGTACCTATGTGCGTTATCAAACATAAAGTAATTGGCCTTTTGAAAATCCCAACTCCTGGTAAGCAATATCATCATCACCATCGGTAATAATGTGAACTTGTGTGGATCTTCCTTCCATCCATCTTATTCTTCTTATTCTTCTATTTCTACTAACATTTCTATCTAAAATCAGTGTGTCATATCAAAATATACACAAGGCTACCCATGGCCGATGACTGTCTATACAGAATTATCTACATCAAAGAATTATCTTACGTCCTCTGAGCAATAAAACCACTCCTCTCACATTTTATCGTGATCTCGATCGGAAAATCATACATTTTTGCTCGATCTCTCAAGGGGGCAGTAGACCAGCGTAATCCTTCCGCTGGGGCAATAGTGGGGCATCTGAAAATCGATGAAATTTTGAACTTTGATTACAATGGTTATTCTTTGAATCAATGCAACAAGTACATTGCTTCAAAGAGGGGCAAAATGTAGACATGGAAAATGTACAAGTTCATTTTGGCACACTTGATCCTGATTACTAACAACGTTTCCTCTCAGATCAAATCCTCAACATTTCATCGTAATTCTATCCCTTAATCTAATGAATCGTCATTTATCTGATTAAGTCTATCACCTCATTTGACTAAATTAATAAGTTTAATTTAATTAACCTTACATTGCTGTTTAATTAAATAAATCATTTTATTTGATTAAAATCTCTAAAGTCTCCTCATTCAATTAAATAAATTAAACCTTATTTGATTTAATCTAACACATTCCTTTTTTATTAAATAAATCAAATTATTTATTTAATGAATCACTTCCTCTCAATTTCTGACTTAAATCAATTCATAAATCCAAGTCTAAATTGTCACATCACCTAAATCTTCATTAAGTTAATCAAAAAATTGATTAAGTTAATCCTTCTCACTAAAATTCTCTAGAGAATGCAACTTGCATAATAAATCAAATACTTTGATTTATTAATTCTTCTATTTTCCCTCACAAAGCATCAAAAAGGGAATATTCCTCTTTTGAATTCAAAAGTCCAAGTGGACTTGGTCCTTCCAACAAGGCATTAAAAGCCTCTTACATGTCCTTGACCTTGAGCCAAGTGACATTAACTTCATTCATTTTCCCTCTTCAACATGTCATTTCTCAAATTTGAAATGCCACCTAATTGCATTTATTGGCACTTTGGCCAAAATGTGCACAACCTTTAGCCATTCACATCTTGACAAGTGGCACTTGGCCATTGGATGTTGAGTGATCCCACATTGCTCTATTTTACTCTCTTTTCCAGTTTGGAAATCTATAAATTGGAGGCTTCTCTCCTCATTATCCATCCACAATTTTGAGTAAACTTATTATACTCAAAATTCGTCCATCCACAATTCAAGCAAGTATACTATACTTTATTTTATCCACAAACAGTTTTAAGTATACACAATATCTTCAAATTTATCTCAACATTCCACATCTTCATGCAAGGTTATTCTCTTCATTGGAGAATTAATCTTACTCATACTATCATCAAGCTTACAACAGGATTGGGAAAGGGCTGCTTACTACACAACAATGGTGGCACCAATCCACTATGGGATGAAGGTTTAATCATGCTTTTATATGCTTCTATTTAACCTATTTTTATGCTCATTAGTTGCATATTTAGACATGATTAAGTATCTCATAGGGATGTTAAATTTGTTTTTTTAAACTAACTTTCTTGCTAACAACATGAAATTGTTTGAGACAATTTTCGTTTGCAGATTTTAGCATCCACAGGTCTCATGGTGATGGAATGCCATGACGAATGCCTATGGCTATGGATTTTCATGGCATTCCATCACCATGAGAGGGCATTTCTTTGAGGCATTTTTTCAAACAGTTCACTACCTTGTCTATGCTATGACATTTTTCATACATGTCCACCAAAGCATTTTATCAAATAATTCACTGCCTTGCTGCTATAGCTAAAAGCCTAAAACAGGTACTTTTAAACAAGCTATGGATGCTTGGAAAAAGTCTATCAAAGCATAATAGTAAGCAACAAGCTATGGTCTCATTGTTTTTTTTCACATGAAAATCAACACGATTTTATTCATGTTTTTTTGCAAGTTTTAAAAGCATTTTTTGCCGATTTTTTTGTTTTTTCCTATTAGAGAAGAAGTTTCTAAGCGTCACGATGTTCGAGTAATAACATGCTGAGGTTTGCAGCCATTTTGCACTTTGGACCCGTAAGGGATCGATCCAGTTGAACGTAGCTTAGAGCGATTCCGCGTATTTGGATGCATAAGAGGACCATGCCTAGCATAAACATACCTATTCGGACGCGTTGGAATAGTTCGTTTGGTCACACAAGCTGTAGAACAAAAGTTGCACCACTTTGCAACTTTCAACTACTTGCATTTGACAACTTTTTTCTCGAGTGAAAATTTGCCACCATAGGAAAAAGCCTCTAAGGTAGCGAAAATCGATCAAGGTTATTGTAGAGGGGCCCAATGTGATCCCATAGGATTAGATGAGAAGTTTCTAAACCTCACGGTGTCCGAGTAATAGCATGTTGAAGTTCGTAGCCATTTTGCACTTTGGACCCTTAAGGGATCTATCTGGTTGAACGCGTATTTGGGTGTGAAAGAGGACCATGCCTAGCGTAAAAATACCTATTCGGACACATTGGAATAGTTCATTTGGTCACACAAGCTACAGAACAAAATTTTCACCACTTTGCAACTTTCAACTACTTGCATTTGACAACTTTTTCCTCGAGTGAAAATTTTCCACCATAGGAAAAAGCCTTTGAGATAGTGAAAATCAAGAAAAATTATTGTAGAGGGGCCCAACATGATCTCATAGGATTAGATGAGAAGTTTCTAAGCGTCACGATGTCCAAGTAATAGCATGTTGAAGTTCATAGCCATTTTGCACTTTGGACCCTTAAGGGATCGATCTGGTTGAATGTAGCTCAGAACGATTCCGTGGTTTAGGTGTGAAAGAGGACCATGCCTGGCATAAACATACCCACTCGGATGCATTGGAACAATCTGTTTGGTCACACGAGTTGTAGAACGAAAGTTGCACCACTTTGCAACTTTCAACTATTTGCATTTGACAACTTTTTCCCTGAGTAAAAATTCACCAACATAGAAAAATGCCCCCAAGATAGCAAAAACCAAGAGAAATTATTATAGAGGGGCCCAACATCATCCCATAGGATCAAACGATAAGTTTCTAAGCATCACGGTGTCCAAGTAATAGCATGTTGAAGTTCACAGCCATTTTGCACTTTGGACCCTTAAGGGATCGATCCGAATGAACGTAGCTCGGAACAATTCCACGTATTTGGGTGTAAAAGAGGACCATTCCTAGCGTAAACATACCTATTTAGATGCATTGGAACAATTTTTTTGGTCACACAAGCTATAGAATGAAAGTTGCACCACTTTGCAACTTTCAACTACTTGCATTTGACAACTTTTTCCCTGAGTGAAAATTCGCCAGCACACGAAAATACATCTGAGATAGCGAAAAACAAGTGAGTTTATTGTAGATGGGCCCAACGTGATCTTGTAGGATTAGACGATAATTTTCTAAGCATCACGGTGTCGGAGTAATAGCATGTTGAATTTCGCAACCATTTTGCACTTTGGACCCTTAAGGGATCGATTCGGTTGAACATAGCTCAAAGTGATTCTGCGTGTTTGGGTACGAAAGAGGACCATTCCTAACGTAAACGTACCCACTTGGATGCATTGGAATAGTCCTTTTGGTCAAACGAGCTATAGAACAAAAGTTGCACCATTATGCAACTTTCAACCACTTGCATTTGACAACTTTTTCCCCGAGTGAAAATTCACCAGCACAGGAAAATTCCTCTGAGATAGTGAAAACTGAGCGAGGTTATTGTATATGGGCCCAACATGATCTTGTAGGATTAGATAATAAGTTTCTAAGCATCACAGTGTCTAAGTAATAGCATGCTGAATTTCGCAGCCATTTTTCACTTTGGACCCTTAAGGGATCGATCCAGTTGAACGTAGCTCGGAGTGATTTCGTGTGTTTGGGTGTGAAAGACGACCATGCCTAGTGTAAACATACCCACCAGGATGCGTTGGAACAGTTTGTTTGGTCACACGAGCTGCAAAACGAAAGTTGCACCACTTTGCAACTTTCAACTACTTGCATTTGACAACTTTTTCTCCGAGTGAAAATTCGTCAGCACAAGAAAATGCCTCTGAGATAGCGAAAATCGAGAGAGGTTATTGTAGATGGGCCTAAGATAATTTTGTAGGATCAAACGAAAAGTTACTAAGCATCACGGTGTCCAAGTAATAGCATGTTGAATTTCGTAGCCATTTTGCACTTTGGACCCTTAAGGGATCGATTCGGTTGAACATAGCTCAGAGTGATTCTGCATGTTTGGGTGTGAAAGAGGACCGTGCCTAATGTAAACATACCCACTTGGATGTGTTGGAACAGTCCTTTTGGTCAGATGAGCTATAGAACAAAAGTTGCACCACTATGCAACTTTCAACCACTTGCATTTGACAACTTTTTCCTTAAGTGAAAATTCGCTAGCACAGGAAAATGCCTCCGAGATAGCGAAAATAGAGCGATTTTATTGTAGATGGGCCCAACATGATCTTGTAGGATTAGAGGAGAATTTACTAAGCATCATAGTTTTCGAGTAATAGCATACTGAATTTCGTAGCCATTTTGCACTTTGGACCCTTAAGGGATCGATCCGGTTGAACGTAGCTCAGAGCAAGTCCACATGTTTGGGTATGAAAGAGGACCATGCCTAATGTCAACATACCCACTCAAATGCATTGGAATAGTTTTTTTGGTCACACGAGCTGCAGAACGAAAGTTGCACCACTTTGCAACTTTCAACTACTTGCATTTGACAATTTTTTCCTTGAATGAAAATTTTTCACCATAGGAAAAAACCTTTGAGATAGTGAAAATCAAGCAAAATTATTGTAGAGGGGCCCAACATGATCTCATAGGATCAGACAAGAAGTTTCTAAGTGCCACGGTGTCCAAGTAATAGCATGCTGAAGTTCATAGCCATTTTGCACTTTGGACCCTTAAGGGATCAATCTAGTTGAATGTAGCTTAGAGTGATTTCGTGGTTTAGGTATGAAATAGGACCATGCCTAGCGTAAACATACCCACTCGGATGCATTGGAACAATCTGTTTGGTCACACGAGCTGTAGAACGAAAGTTGCACCACTTTGCAACTTTCAACTATTTGCATTTGACAACTTTTTCCCCGAGTGAAAATTCACCAGCACAGAAAAATGCCCCAAGATAGAAAAAACAAAGAGAAGTTATTATAGAGGGGCCCAACATCATCCCATAGGATCAAACGATAAGTTTCTAAGCATCACGGTGTCCAAGTAATAGCATGTTGAAGTTCACAACCATTTTGCACTTTGGACCCTTAAGGGATCGATCCGAATGAACGTAGCTCGAAGCGATTCCGCGTATTTTGGTGTAAAAGAGGACCATGCCTAGCATAAACATACCTATTTAGATGCATTGGAACAATTTGTTTGGTCACACAAGCTACAGAATGAAAGTTGCACCACTTTGCAACTTTCAACTACTTGCATTTGACAACTTTTTCCCTGAGTGAAAATTCACCAACACACGAAAATACCTCTGAGATAGCGAAAAACAAGTGAGTTTATTGTAGAAGGGCCCAACGTGATCTTGTAGGATCAGATGATAAGTTTCTAAGCATCACGGTGTCCGAGTAATAGCATGCTGAATTTCACAACCATTTTGCACTTTGGACCCTTAAGGGATCGATTCGGTTGACCGTAGCTCAGAGTGATTCTGCGTGTTTGGGTGCGAAAGAGGATCATTCCTAACGTAAACGTACCCACTTGGATGTGTTGGAATAGTCCTTTTGGTCAAACGAGCTATAGAACAAAAGTTGCACCATTGTGCAACTTTCAACCACTTGCATTTGACAACTTTTTCCTCGAGTGAAAATTCACCAGCACAGGAAAATTCCTCTGAGATAGTGAAAACTGAGCGAGGTTATTGTATATGGGCCCAACATTATCTTGTAGGATTAGATAATAAGTTTCTAAGCATCACGGTGTCTAAGTAATAGCATGCTGAATTTCGCAGCCATTTTTCACTTTGGACCCTTAAGGGATCGATCCGGTTGAACGTAGCTTGGAGTGATTCCGTGTGTTTGGGTGTGAAAGACGACCATGCCTAGTGTAAACATACCCACCAGGATGCGTTGGAACAGTTTGTTTGGTCACACGAGCTGCAGAACGAAAGTTGCACCACTTTGCAACTTTCAACTACTTGCATTTGACAACTTTTTCCTCGAGTGAAAATTCGCCAGCACAAGAAAATTCCTCCGAGATAGCGAAAATCGAGAGAGGTTATTGTAGATGGGCCTAAGATGATTTTGTAGGATCAAACGAAAAGTTACTAAGCATCACGGTGTCCAAGTAATAGCATGTTGAATTTCGCAGCCATTTTGCACTTTGGACCCTTAAGGGATCGATTCGATTGAACATAGCTCAGAGTGATTCTGCGTGTTTGGGTGTGAAAGAGGACCATACCTAATGTAAACGTACCC
>CM021105.1:575854350-575881309 GCA_007115665.2 Sequoiadendron giganteum
GGGTTAAGGGTTAAGGGTTGAGGGTTGAGGGATTAAGAGGGTATAGGGGTTGAGGGATTAGGGTTTAAGGGTTGAGGGTTGACATGGTATAGGGGTTGAGGGATTAGGGTTTAAGGGTTGAAGGGTAAGGGTTAAGGGTTGAGGGATTAATATTATAAAGGGGTTGACTGATTAGGGTTTAAGGGTTGAGGGTGAAGGGGTTGAGGGATTAGGGTTTAAGGGTTGACGGTTGAGGGATTAGGGGTTAAGGGTTGAGGGTTGAGGGATTAAGAGGGTATGTGGGTTGAGGGTTGAGGGTTGAGGGATTAAGAGGGTATAGGGGTTGAGGGATTAGAGGTTAAGGGTTGAGGGTTGAGGGATTAAGAGGGTATGGGGGTTGAGGGATTAGGGTGTAAGGGTTAGGGTTGAGGGTTGGGTTGAGGGTTTGCGAAGAGGGTATAGGGGTTGTTGGATTAGGCTTAAGTCTGAGGGTTGAGGGATTAAGAGGGGGTTTGATGGATTAGGGTTTAAGGGTTGAGGGCTGAGGATTAAGAGGGTTAGGGTTGAGGGATTAGGGTTAAGGGCTGAGGTTGAGGGTTGAGGGTTGAGGGATTAAGAGGGTATAGGGGTCGAGGGATTAGGGTTGAAGGGTTGAGGGTTGAGGGATTAAGAGGGTATGGGGGTTGAGGGGTTAGGCTTTAAGGGTTGAGGGATTAAGAGGGTATATGGGTCGAGGGATTAGGGATGAAGGTTTGAGGGTTGAGGGATTAAGAGGGTATGGGGGTTGAGGGATTAGGGTTTAAGGGTTGAGAGTTAAGTGTTGATGGTTGAGGGATTAAGAGGGTATAGGGGTTGAGGGATTAGTATTTAAAGGTTGAGGGTTAAGGGTTGAGGGTTGATATGGTATAGGGGTTGAGGGATTAGGCCTCACCTATCTCACAATCCCTCTCTGTCAGCCCTCACTTACCTGCCACCCTACTTTCTTAGGTCTCTCCTTCCCACCCCCTCTCTCCCACTTTGACTCCCTCTCCTTCTCTTAGGTGTCTCCCTCCCAACCTCTCTCCCTCTCTCTCTCTTAGGTTTCTCCCTCTCATGCCCTCTCCCTTCCCCCCTCTCTCTCTCTCAAGTCTCTCCCTCCCACCCCCTCTTTCTCTCACTCCCTCTATCTCTCTCCCACTTTGTGTCTCTCCCTCTCTCTGAAGTATCTCGTTTTCAGAGGAACATAGTTGGTGCTCGCCAAATTTGGTGCTCTCCAAATTTGGCGAGCGCCAAAGGGGTTTACCTTGAAACGGTAAAAATAAGGTTGACCCCATGATTTAGGCCACATTCTCTTGTATTTGTCTGGTTCAGTGCTTTATTCAAGTCAGAAACACCTTTTTTCTGTAGTTGAATTCATATTGTACCAATCTATACTTGATCCATCACCTTTTTACCACCAATCTGCATGGTAGACAACGTAGAAAAATAAATTTTGAAGTTTCTACATCATTTTACATTATTTGAGGTAATATATTCATTTTGGTAAATTGAAATGTTTGTATTTAGTAAATTTGTTTGTTTTTGACAATATAAACTAAATTTCCTTAATGATTTTATTAATCATAACAATTGGACTTAGAATTCAACATTGAATTAGATGGGATTTGCACAAAAAAGTTCAATTTTTATGAGTTTCAAGAACAAAAGAAATAAAAACATGACATTTACTTAACATAAATTTACTTATGAATTCTATTTGCATTGCTTATAGTAGTCCATTTCCAGCATGGCTAGTGGAATTCACTGTATTTCATTCTTTTTTCAACTAATTTGGAAAACTTTTATTTTCATCTTATTTGGAAAACCTAATAGCTTTCATCAATGTTATTGCAAGTGTACATTAATTTTTTTGTTCCATAAAAAAATCAGCTTCATCACGTATGTGCTTAGATAAATTCAAGTGAGTTGACATAGTTGAGAATGCTTATTGTCTTTGTAAGTTACCTCATTTCCAAAGAAATAGTGAATAATTATAAGATATAGCATCACAAAACCTTCTTTGAATCCATATTCTTCATGACTTTGTTGACAATCAAAAATTTGGTTTTGAGAAAAATAAACACAAGAATCTCTAGTTTTCATTTAGGTGGCAGCAATTTATAACCTAGGTTTGTGATTCTCATTGATTTTCTGTATTGAATGGTTTCCACCCCTCTTTGCATCAATATTTTTGTAAAATGCATTACTTAATTTTGTTCTATGTGTGTTTGTGGACATGTAGCATTCAAGATCATGCCGAGGAAGCGACCGAAGCCTCTAACACCAAAAGAACATGCAGTTAAAAATGTAAGGAGAAGAGAATAAAAAAATGTAGCTTGTGAAGCAAAGGAATTGCAGCCCATACAACAAAAAATTCCCATGCAATCTAAGAGAGATGTCAATTTTTTTTAAAAAAGAGCATGAATGAGGAAAGTTCGTGGAAGGACAAGAATGGATATAGAAGTTGGGGGCACATAATCAACCATAGGTGAAGCTCAATGCACATCTCCAGTTGAAGACACATTGACAACATGTGGTTTTCTAGGTACATTGAAAATCACATCTCCAATTGAAGACACACCATCAAAAACATTGCGTTTTGAAAGTACATCAGCAAACACATCTCTATTTGAAGGAACTCCACAAACGACATCTCAAGTTGGAGGTACAACATCATTTACATGTCAATCTCAAGGTGTGTCATCAATTGCACCTCCAATTGAAGGTACACAATCTATCCCCGATGTTGTTGATCTTCCCAATATTGACACAAATTTACATTTGAGAACTCCTCCTAGAGTTTTGCATAGAAAACCTACATTTTTGATTGATATTGATTCCAATGTTTTGAAATGAATGCCTAATAAGATTCCAAAATGTACATGTCAAAGATATGTAGAAAGGATATGGATTTTGTTTTTTGCGAAGCTGAGTGAGGGTGGAAGATGCCAACTATTTGTTGAAATGATGAGGCAACTCAAATTTAGGCCCACCATGAAGGCTCTTGGGCTAAGAGTTTTGAATGACTCAAGTGAAAATTCCATTGTAAAGAACTTGATGAGTGCATACGAGAGCATGGGTTCCACCTCACGCACGAAGGATAGTTGTGCCACACGATGTGTGATGACAACAACACCGTTAAGCAGTCAAACAAGGAACAAGGTGACCCTTACAAAGGCAAGTAAGTCTTTGAAAATAAGTAGATCATCTCTAATGAGAGCCAAAGGAAGGCGTGAAAGAGTGGAGGATCCAAATAGCAATGAGTTATGGGCATTTTCGGGTAGAGTGCCACGAAAAGACACAAGAATTGCTCAAGGCTTGAGATCTTTAATTGTGAATTATTGGAAGGATAACACAAAGACCTCTCCTAATCAAAGAGATGTTGTAAGAAGGAGAATTGGTAGTAAAAACCGTGAGCCACATCCAATGCATTATTTGGATACCACTCAAACCCAATTTTTTGCTGATTTTGTACATAAGTTTTCTGAAATTAAAATATGTCAAAGGTATTTTGAAATGCTAAAGCCTTTTTATGTCAAAATAAATCACACACGCACTACTTGTTGTTGTAGGGTTCATATTGAGTTTTCTAACCATTATGATGTTTATCGACATATATGTGTAGATATGCATACTGACAATGTTTTGTAGGAATGTAACATAACGCCTCCACCTAAATTGTCAAGGAAATTTTCGTCTTCCATTTTATGTGAAAGAGAGGATGGTCAAATTTTTTACAAAAAACCATGTTTGCAAGGAACATGTGATCATTGTGGTGGCATGCAACATTTTCCAATTTGCCAACACATGGCTAGTACACACACAATTGGAGACAAAATTATGGAATTTGGCAAATATAAGACAGTGGCATACAGTCTAAAAGATGGGAAAGAAGAAAAGAAGTGTGAATTGGTCAGTGATAAGATTCTAGTGTATCAGTTTATGGGCATTTTTTGTGATCAGGTGGTTTATGATTATGCAACGCATACACACAGAGCACAATGGTTGGAATCACAGTTCAAGTTATGCAAGGACACATTTCCACTTTGTCATATCATTTCAGTTGTCGACTTCACTGAGAACTACACACTACAACCACAGAGCGAGGTGCAATCACAGTACTAAAACTCCGTGTAGGTTGCTATATTTGTACATATAGCATTCATTCATGCAAATGATAGTACAAAGGAAAATAGGAAAGTATTGAGGGAGTATCACTTTTACATCAGTGATGATCACACACATTCTACAGAGTTTGTTCAAGGTTGCTTTCATATGTTCTATGCCGATTTGGCTAGTAGGGGCATATCATTTAGTTAGCATATCATATGGTCAGATAATTGTACATCACTATTCAAGAATGCCAGAATGTTTTACTGGTTGAGCAGGATGCATAGGATTAGTGGTGTTCAACATATGTGGAACTTCTCAGAGGCTGGGCATGGAAAGGGGGAGCATGATGGAGAAGGTGCATGTATCAAAAGAGCCCTAGCACGAGAAGAGTTAAAGTACAAAAACAATGTAAAGTTGATAGATGCAAGATCAATTGTCCAGTGGTGCAATGGTTCAATGGGTCCAAGTAGTGAAGGTAATTCTTTAGTTCATAGATTTTTTCATTTAGTAGATGATACTAACATTGCAAAATATGAGGATTGTTGTACAATAACAGGATCGAGCGAGCTACACTCCTTTAGAAGCTCCAATGCAGGTACATGGACTATCCATACAAGGAAGATGGCAGGCTTTTGTTATGCATGTACACTTCAATCATGGAATGATTGCGAGTCAAGAGAGTTGGTTGACAAATGGCCTGTAAGAAGTCTAACCCCACTTGACACTTATCAGCTCTCAAAGGCTCTACAAATCATGGAGATGCAATCATCCATTGACTTTGATCATGTATCGGACCTACTAGAACCAGGTAATTTATCTTACTTACAATTTTTATTATGATGCTCAGTAAATAAATCTAACAAGATGAACATATCAATGTAGGGCACGTTTATATTGTGATTGCAGATGAAGACAATGAAGAGGGTATAGATTATTATCTATGTCATTGTATTGAGGCCAAAAAGAAATTAGAGTCCCCAGTTATAGATGGAGAAAACATAAAATATCCTACAGGTTCGGTGGTTGTGACTGGAACATGGCTTCGAAGGTATCCAGTTAAGAATATTGTAGTTTGGTTGTTTGAGGACTTCGACACGCATTGGAAAATTCTTCACTATTCGAACCTTGTCGTCGCCACCAACGTTCGGTTGATCAAATATAAGGGTAGAACTGCGAACAAGAACTTGCGGAAAGTGCGTGAGTCTGACCATGAGGCAATACTCGACACAATAAAGAGTAGAGAAGACCCAGATGGTTCCCTGGATTGATTTGTAAGTATGCACATTGAATTTGTAAAGCCATGTTATTGATCACTCTTTTGGACCAACACCTTGCAATAAGGCTTTTTCACCATTAATGTTTGATGTCATATGCATTTACAATTGTCATTGATCCTTTTCTGATTGTGACTGTAGGTAATACTGAAGTTTGTCAAAGTATATAAGAAAAGAACAACATCGGTTGCTGGTGCAAGTGTTAAGTGGTATGAGAAACATCAGTTGCTGGTGCATTTTCTGGTTGTCAATCTTCTCTTTCTTTTCCATCTCCTAGATTTATCGGATTCTTATATGCTACACATTTTATGTTAAGCCTCTCAGTGATATATTTGAAATTTGTATGTAGGGTCATCGAGAGATGATAAAGTAGTGAAGGGGCACATCACCATTGTAGGACCTTCAATTGACTTCCTTATCTAGCATGCATGAAGGTGATAGTAGGTCTCGTCATATGTATGACTGACATTATTTAGTTATTGCTCTTTTAATGATTTTTATGTGAGTCTATGTCTAAGATTGAGAGGCTTTTGCAGGTTTTTCATGGACCAAATTCCTATGATACTACACAGCCACATAGAGGCTACTACCCATGTGTTTTGTAGGGAGTAGGGGATGTACATGTTTTGAACCATTTTGGAATGCAAATAGTTGGGCCAGTTGAGGTGGAATGGAAAAACGAAACTGGGTGGCAACTCCTTTTGTCCTTTCTCACGTACAATATATTTCATGATCTATGCTGGAAATGGGAGGATTATTTCCCTGCATGTATTGCTACAAGTATTGATAAATGGGAAGATTTTCAAGATGTTCTTCCATCACTATTGTAATATTTGTCATTGACTTAGTGTATTTTTTGATATATTAAAATCATGAGAAATTAATACATGCAAATGTGTATATTCCTTAATATATGCCTCAATCATATGTGTATATTACATTTAAATTAGTTGTAATGCTTCATGGTTTACATTTAAAGAGTTAATTGAAGACTCCACATTCATAAGGACCTAATGCTGCATACACAACCATAGCTTTTTAAGTCTTGAGACACTGACTGACATAGACTTGACAGTCATAGGACATTGATTGTGGTGAGTGAATTTGATTGTCAAGCACTTTATAATCATACACTCACTGTACTTAACAACTGATCACTACTCATTTGTAATTTGTCCTTTTCATTTGCACATTGCCATGTATAGTGACCCTTCACAGTTCCCTTGTGTTCATACATTTATGATGCTTGTCTAACCCAAAAGCCACAAAAGAAAATATTATATTCATCTAAAGACTATCTAACCTCATTCACAAAACCTTCAGATGGACTTTCAAATACCCTAACCAACTGTTAGCAGTGATCTTCCTTGAAATCCTGAATGGTCCCTCTATCTAAACATCTAGGGTTTCTTCAATATGTGTTATCTCTTGATGATTTGATATGTTGCTGCTATCTTTTTCCAATTAACTGTCATATGCCATCACTTCACTTCTTTAAAGTATCAAATCTACTCCTTTGAGTTTATTGGCATAGTCCCTTTTGATCTCTACCTATTAGACATTGTCCTTACCCTTATATTCTCTTTTTGACACAATTGTCACTATTGTTCAAATTATCAAAGCATACTCTAAGCTTTGTATGGTATCCTTTTATCTTGTTATTGATTTGCTCTGTCAATGTACACATGCCCTCTTTAAAATATTTGGAAAGTAATACTATTAGCAACATAAGCATGGTGGTTGTGGTATCTCCTTATAAAAGATATAAGGGTTCTTACAATAAGCAAAACACCAGACCTGTCAAAATCACCTCTACGTGCATGTCCTTGCATGTACTCAAAATGATGATCTCTAGGGCTGCATAAGCTTTCCCATACTTCCTTTACTCATCATATATGCATTTCCATGTGAAACTGCCCTATGACAATATTTCTAAGGCATTTAAACTGGAAAGCAATAAGTGTGGACATTGCAATACCCCTTTTGATGATGTAAATTAAATGTAGAAGTGTGAGAACTGACATTAACTTCTTTGTAGTCTTCCATTTGAAAGCTTGTAGCACATTTGACTGCCATGAAAGCTCAAAAAATTGGTAGAAGAGACCTAAAAGGTAACAAAACCCTAACGTCTCAACTCAGTCTTTATTAAATTCACTCATAACAAAACAACCTACTCATGCATATGAATTTGACTCATTCAAGGCATTAGAGACTAACCTCTTACAAATTTTAAAAGAAAAGGTTGTTTTGACCCTAAAGGATTGAACATAGACTAACAATTGCAATTGTTTAGATCTACCAATTCATCCCCCCTCTCAGTTGATTGTGTGCCGTTCACCCTTGGCCTTTCCATTATTATCATAACTTTGAAGAAAAATATCAAAAACTACTCCAAGTGCCTAACAATGATATTGCCTCACATTCATCATCCTATATTGATCCATCCACTTTAGCCTCATCATCCACCTTACATAAATCCTTTCAAAATATCAAGGTCCAAATACGAGACAAGACAAGGGTTGTAGAGACTATGGTATTAAAGGGTATTTTTATGTAGGACAACTCCCATCTTCTCCTAAGACATGTATGGAAAACCATAACACATAGAAAAAAGCCTCTTCTATCATCAAATTTGAACCCATGGTTTTCTCCAAGTGGGGAGAGCTAAACAAAGAGGTTATAAAGGAAGAAATCTCCAAATTGTTGTTCCAATATGAGAAAGAGAAAGCAACCCTACCAATAGATCAATGTGGTAAGGGTTTCCAAGTCATTAAGAACATGGGGGATTCACATGACATGGCAGCCTTGGTCTACATCAACAAGGAATAAGATAACCCATTTTTCTAGACAAATGTAAAAAATATCAAGGGCTTGGGTATGGTTCATTATACGTTACTCCTAACATCGAGAGTACTCCTAAAATCATATTGCTTAGGGTTGACAAGGTAGGGGCAGCATATGCCTCATAGAAATAGATGTAACCTAGGTCATCTCTAACATACCTTAGGGTATGGCATTAAAAAAAACAACTACTATGGTTCAACCGACTCAATCCCTTAAGGGCGCAAAGTTCAAAAGGGCAACAATATTTGACAGGGTATTACTCATAAACCATGGTGATTATGAAATCTCTTTCTAAACCTACGAGATCACATTGGACCCCTCTACAATAACCTCTCTCGGAGGCATTTTCCTGTGGTGGCAAATTTTCACTGGGGGAAAGAGTTGTCAAATGCAAGTAGTTGAAAGTTGCAAAGTGGTGCAACTTTCGTTCTGTAGCTCGTGTAACCAAAAAACCTATTCCAATGCATCCGGATGGGTACATTTATGCTAGGAATGGTCCTTTTTCGCACCCAAACATGCGGAATTGCTTCGAGCTACGTTCAACTAGATCGATCCCTTAAGGGTCCAAAGTGCAAAATGGCTGCGAAATTCAACATGCTATTACTCGGACACTGTGATGCTTGGTAACTTCTCATCTGATCCTACAATATCATGTTGGGCCCATCTACAATAACCTTACTCAGTTTTCGCTATCTCGGAGGCATTTTCCTATACTGACGAATTTTCACTCAGGGAAAAAGTTATCAAATGCAAGTAGTTGAAAGATGCAAAGTGGTGCAACTTTCATTCTGCAGCTCGTGTGACCGAAAAAACTGTTCCAATGTGTTCGGGTGGGTACGTTTACGCTAGGCATGGTCCTCTTTTGCACCCAAACATGCGGAATCGCTCCGAGCTATGTTCAACCGGATCGATCCCTCAAGGGTCCAAAGTGCAAAACGGCTGTGAAATTCAGCATGCTATTACTCGGACATCATGAAGCTTAGTAACTTCTTGTCTGATCCTACAAGATCATGTTGGGCCCATCTACAATAACCTCACTTGATTTTCACTGTCTCAGAGGCATTTTCCTGTGCTGACAAATTTTCACTCGGGGAAAAAGTTGTCAAATGCAAGTAGTTGAAAGTTGCAAAGTGGTGCAACTTTCGTTCTGCAGCTCGTGTGACCAAAAAAACTATTCCAATGCATTTGGGTGGGTATGTTTACACTAGGCATGGTCCTCTTTCATACCCAAACATACGGACTCGCTCTGAGCTATGTTCAACCGGATCGATCCCTTAAGGGTCCAAAGTGCAAAATGGCTACGAAATTCAGTATGCTATTACTCGAAAACTATGATGCTTAGTAAATTCTTCTCTAATCCTACAAGATCATGTTGGGCCCATCTACAATAAAATTGCTCTGTTTTCGCTATCTCGGAGGCATTTTCCTGTGCTAGCGAATTTTCACTTAAGGAAAAAGTTGTCAAATGCAAGTGGTTGAAAGTTGCACAGTGGTGCAACTTTTGTTCTATAGCTCGTCTGACCAAAAGGACTATTCCAACACATCCAAGTGGGTACGTTTACATTAGGTATGGTCCTCTTTCACACCCAAACACGCAGAATCACTCTGAGCTATGTTCAATCGAATCGATCCCTTAAGGGTCCAAAGTGCAAAATGGCTGCGAAATTCAACATGCTATTACTTGGACACCGTGATGCTTAGTAACTTTTCGTTTGATCCTACAAAATCATCTTAGGCCCATCTACAATAACCTCTCTCGATTTTCGCTATCTCGGAGGAATTTTCTTGTGCTGGCGAATTTTCACTCGAGGAAAAAGTTGTCAAATGCAAGTAGTTGAAAGTTGCAAAGTGGTGCAACTTTCGTTCTGCAGCTCGTGTGACCAAACAAACTGTTCCAACGCATCCTGGTGGGTATGTTTACACTAGGCATGGTCGTCTTTCACACCCAAACACACGGAATCACTCCAAGCTACGTTCAACCGGATCGATCCCTTAAGGGTCCAAAGTGAAAAATGGCTGCGAAATTCAGCATGCTATTACTTAGACACCGTGATGCTTAGAAACTTATTATCTAATCCTACAAGATAATGTTGGGCCCATATACAATAACCTCGCTCAGTTTTCACTATCTCAGAGGAATTTTCCTGTGCTGGTGAATTTTCACTCGAGGAAAAAGTTGTCAAATGCAAGTGGTTGAAAGTTGCACAATGGTGCAACTTTTGTTCTATAGCTCGTTTGACCAAAAGGACTATTCCAACACATCCAAGTGGGTACGTTTACGTTAGGAATGATCCTCTTTCGCACCCAAACACGCAGAATCACTCTGAGCTACGGTCAACCGAATCGATCCCTTAAGGGTCCAAAGTGCAAAATGGTTGTGAAATTCAGCATGCTATTACTCGGACACCGTGATGCTTAGAAACTTATCATCTGATCCTACAAGATCACGTTGGGCCCTTCTACAATAAACTCACTTGTTTTTCGCTATCTCAGAGGTATTTTCGTGTGTTGGTGAATTTTCACTCAGGGAAAAAGTTGTCAAATGCAAGTAGTTGAAAGTTGCAAAGTGGTGCAACTTTCATTCTGTAGCTTGTGTGACCAAACAAATTGTTCCAATGCATCTAAATAGGTATGTTTATGCTAGGCATGGTCCTCTTTTACACCAAAATACGCGGAATCGCTTCGAGCTACGTTCATTCGGATCGATCCCTTAAGGGTCCAAAGTGCAAAATGGTTGTGAACTTCAACATGCTATTACTTGGACACCGTGATGCTTAGAAACTTATCGTTTGATCCTATGGGATGATGTTGGGCCCCTCTATAATAACTTCTCTTTGTTTTTTCTATCTTGGGGCATTTTTCTGTGCTGGTGAATTTTCACTCGGGGAAAAAGTTGTCAAATGCAAATAGTTGAAAGTTGCAAAGTGGTGCAACTTTCGTTCTACAGCTCGTGTGACCAAACAGATTGTTCCAATGCATCCGAGTGGGTATGTTTACGCTAGGCATGGTCCTATTTCATACCTAAACCACGAAATCACTCTAAGCTACATTCAACTAGATTGATCCCTTAAGGGTCCAAAGTGCAAAATGGCTATGAACTTCAGCATGCTATTACTTGGACACCGTGGCACTTAGAAACTTCTTGTCTGATCCTATGAGATCATGTTGGGCCCCTCTACAATAATTTTGCTTGATTTTCACTATCTCAAAGGTTTTTTCCTATGGTGAAAAATTTTCATTCAAGGAAAAAATTGTCAAATGCAAGTAGTTGAAAGTTGCAAAGTGGTGCAACTTTCGTTCTGCAGCTCGTGTGACCAAAAAAACTATTCCAATGCATTTGAGTGGGTATGTTGACATTAGGCATGGTCCTCTTTCATACCCAAACATGTGGACTTGCTCTGAGCTACGTTCAACCGGATCGATCCCTTAAGGGTCCAAAGTGCAAAATGGCTACGAAATTCAGTATGCTATTACTCGAAAACTATGATGCTTAGTAAATTCTCCTCTAATCCTACAAGATCATGTTGGGCCCATCTACAATAAAATCGCTCTATTTTCGCTATCTCGGAGGCATTTTCCTGTGCTAGCGAATTTTCACTTAAGGAAAAAGTTGTCAAATGCAAGTGGTTGAAAGTTGCATAGTGGTGCAACTTTTGTTCTATAGCTCATCTGACCAAAAGGACTGTTCCAACACATCCAAGTGGGTATGTTTACATTAGGCACGGTCCTCTTTCACACCCAAACATGCAGAATCACTCTGAGCTATGTTCAACCGAATCGATCCCTTAAGGGTCCAAAGTGCAAAATGGCTACGAAATTCAACATGCTATTACTTGGACACCGTGATGCTTAGTAACTTTTCGTTTGATCCTACAAAATTATCTTAGGCCCATCTACAATAACCTCTCTCGATTTTCGCTATCTCAGAGGCATTTTCTTGTGCTGACGAATTTTCACTCGGAGAAAAAGTTGTCAAATGCAAGTAGTTGAAAGTTGCAAAGTGGTGCAACTTTCGTTTTGCAGCTCGTGTGACCAAACAAACTGTTCCAACGCATCCTGGTGGGTATGTTTACACTAGGCATGGTCGTCTTTCACACCCAAACACACGAAATCACTCCGAGCTACGTTCAACTGGATCGATCCCTTAAGGGTCCAAAGTGAAAAATGGCTGCGAAATTCAGCATGCTATTACTTAGACACTGTGATGCTTAGAAACTTATTATCTAATCCTACAAGATCATGTTGGGCCCATATACAATAACCTCGCTCAGTTTTCACTATCTCAGAGGAATTTTCCTGTGCTGGTGAATTTTCACTCGGGGAAAAAGTTGTCAAATGCAAGTGGTTGAAAGTTGCATAATGGTGCAACTTTTGTTCTATAGCTCGTTTGACCAAAAGGACTATTCCAATGCATCCAAGTGGGTACGTTTACGTTAGGAATGGTCCTCTTTCGTACCCAAACACGCAGAATCACTTTGAGCTATGTTCAACCGAATCGATCCCTTAAGGGTCCAAAGTGCAAAATGGTTGCGAAATTCAACATGCTATTACTCCGACACCGTGATGCTTAGAAAATTATCGTCTAATCCTACAAGATCACGTTGGGCCCATCTACAATAAACTCACTTGTTTTTCGCTATCTCAGATGTATTTTCGTGTGCTGGCGAATTTTCACTCAGGGAAAAAGTTGTCAAATGCAAGTAGTTGAAAGTTGCAAAGTGGTGCAACTTTCATTCTATAGCTTGTGTGACCAAAAAAATTGTTCCAATGCATCTAAATAGGTATGTTTACGCTAGGAATGGTCCTCTTTTACACCCAAATACGTGGAATTGTTCCGAGCTACGTTCATTCGGATCGATCCCTTAAGGGTCCAAAGTGCAAAATGGCTGTGAACTTCAACATGCTATTACTTGGACACCGTGATGCTTAGAAACTTATCGTTTGATCCTATGGGATGATGTTGGGCCCCTCTATAATAATTTCTCTTGGTTTTTGCTATCTTGGGGGCATTTTTCTATGTTGGTGAATTTTTACTCAGGGAAAAAGTTGTCAAATGCAAATAGTTGAAAGTTGCAAAGTGGTGCAACTTTCGTTCTACAACTCGTGTGACCAAACAGATTGTTCCAATGCATCCGAGTGGGTATGTTTATGCCAGGCATGGTCCTCTTTCACACCTAAACCACGGAATCGTTCTGAGCTACATTCAACCAGATCGATCCCTTAAGGGTCCAAAGTGCAAAATGGCTATGAACTTCAACATGCTATTACTTGGACATCGTGACGCTTAGAAACTTCTCATCTAATCCTATGAGATCATGTTGGGCCCCTCTACAATAATTTTTCTTGATTTTCACTATCTCAAAGGCTTTTTCCTATGGTGGAAAATTTTCACTCGAGGAAAAAGTTGTCAAATGCAAGTAGTTGAAAGTTGCAAAGTGGTGAAAATTTTGTTCTGTAGCTTGTGTGACCAAATGAACTATTCCAATGTGTCCGAATAGGTATTTTTACGCTAGGCATGGTCCTCTTTCACACCCAAATACGCGTTCAACCAGATAGATCCCTTAAGGGTCCAAAGTGCAAAATGGCTACGAACTTCAACATGCTATTACTCGGACACCGTGAGGTTTAGAAACTTCTCATCTAATCCTATGGGATCACATTGGGCCCCTCTACAATAACCTTGATCGATTTTCGCTACCTTAGAGGCTTTTTCCTATGGTGGCAAATTTTCACTCGAGAAAAAAGTTGTCAAATGCAAGTAGTTGAAAGTTGCAAAGTGGTGCAACTTTTGTTCTACAGCTTGTGTGACCAAACGAACTATTCCAACGCGTCCGAATAGGTATGTTTATGCTAGGCATGGTCCTCTTATGCATCCAAATACGCGGAATCGCTCTAAGCTACGTTCAACTGGATCGATCCCTTACGGGTCCAAAGTGCAAAATGGCTGCAAACCTCAGCATGTTATTACTCGAACATCGTGACGCTTAGAAACTTCTTCTCTAATAGGAAAAAACAAAAAAATCGGCAAAAAATGCTTTTAAAACTTGCAAAAAAACATGAATAAAATCGTGTTGATTTTCATGTGAAAAAAAACAATGAGACCATAGCTTGTTGCTTACTATTATGCTTTGATAGACTTTTTCCAAGCATCCATAGCTTGTTTAAAAGTACCTGTTTTAGGCTTTTAGCTATAGCAGCAAGGCAGTGAATTATTTGATAAAATGCTTTGGTGGACATGTATGAAAAATGTCATAGCATAGACAAGGTAGTGAACTGTTTGAAAAAATGCCTCAAAGAAATGCCCTCTCATGGTGATGGAATGCCATGAAAATCCATAGCCATAGGCATTCGTCATGGCATTCCATCACCATGAGACCTGTGGATGCTAAAATCTGCAAACGAAAATTGTCTCAAACAATTTCATGTTGTTAGCAAGAAAGTTAGTTTAAAAAAACAAATTTAACATCCCTATGAGATACTTAATCATGTCTAAATATGCAACTAATGAGCATAAAAATAGGTTAAATAGAAGCATATAAAAGCATGATTAAACCTTCATCCCATAGTGGATTGGTGCCACCATTGTTGCGTTTGATAAAATGCTTTGGTGGACATGTATGAAAAATGTCATAGCATAGACAAGGTAGTGAACTGTTTGAAAAAATGCCTCAAAGAAATGCCCTCTCATGGTGATGGAATGCCATGAAAATCCATAGCCATAGGCATTCGTCATGGCATTCCATCACCATGAGACCTGTGGATGCTAAAATCTGCAAACGAAAATTGTCTCAAACAATTTCATGTTGTTAGCAAGAAAGTTAGTTTAAAACAACAAATTTAACATCCCTATGAGATACTTAATCATGTCTAAATATGCAACTAATGAGCATAAAAATAGGTTAAATAGAAGCATATAAAAGCATGATTAAACCTTCATCCCATAGTGGATTGGTGCCACCATTGTTGTGTAGTAAGCAGCCCTTTCCCAATCCTGTTGTAAGCTTGATGATAGTATGAGTAAGATTAATTCTCCAATGAAGAGAATAACCTTGCATGAAGATGTGGAATGTTGAGATAAATTTGAAGATATTGTGTATACTTAAAACTGTTTGTGGATAAAATAAAGTATAGTATACTTGCTTGAATTGTGGATGGACGAATTTTGAGTATAATAAGTTTACTCAAAATTGTGGATGGATAATGAGGAGAGAAGCCTCCAATTTATAGATTTCCAAACTGGAAAAGAGAGTAAAATAGAGCAATGTGGGATCACTCAACATCCAATGGCCAAGTGCCACTTGTCAAGATGTGAATGGCTAAAGGTTGTGCACATTTTGGCCAAAGTGCCAATAAATGCAATTAGGTGGCATTTCAAATTTGAGAAATGACATGTTGAAGAGGGAAAATGAATGAAGTTAATGTCACTTGGCTCAAGGTCAAGGACATGTAAGAGGCTTTTAATGCCTTGTTGGAAGGACCAAGTCCACTTGGACTTTTGAATTCAAAAGAGGAATATTCCCTTTTTGATGCTTTGTGAGGGAAAATAGAAGAATTAATAAATCAAAGTATTTGATTTATTATGCAAGTTGCATTCTCTAGAGAATTTTAGTGAGAAGGATTAACTTAATCAATTTTTTGATTAACTTAATGAAGATTTAGGTGATGTGACAATTTAGACTTGGATTTATGAATTGATTTAAGTCAGAAATTGAGAGGAAGTGATTCATTAAATAAATAATTTGATTTATTTAATAAAAAAGGAATGTGTTAGATTAAATCAAATAAGGTTTAATTTATTTAATTGAATGAGGAGACTTTAGAGATTTTAATCAAATAAAATGATTTATTTAATTAAACAGCAATGTAAGGTTAATTAAATTAAACTTATTAATTTAGTCAAATGAGGTGATAGACTTAATCAGATAAATGACGATTCATTAGATTAAGGGATAGAATTACGATGAAATGTTGAGGATTTGATCT
Source organism: Sequoiadendron giganteum (assembly GCA_007115665.2). NCBI lineage: Eukaryota > Viridiplantae > Streptophyta > Pinopsida > Cupressales > Cupressaceae > Sequoiadendron > Sequoiadendron giganteum. The sequence continues at coordinate 575,870,562 of CM021105.1, forward strand.
GAGAGGAAACGTTGTTAGTAATCAGGATCAAGTGTGCCAAAATGAACTTGTACATTTTCCATGTCTACATTTTGCCCCTCTTTGAAGCAATGTACTTGTTGCATTGATTCAAAGAATAACCATTGTAATCAAAGTTCAAAATTTCATCGATTTTCAGATGCCCCACTATTGCCCCAGCGGAAGGATTACGCTGGTCTACTGCCCCCTTGAGAGATCGAGCAAAAATGTATGATTTTCCGATCGAGATCACGATAAAATGTGAGAGGAGTGGTTTTATTGCTCAGAGGACGTAAGATAATTCTTTGATGTAGATAATTCTGTATAGACAGTCATCGGCCATGGGTAGCCTTGTGTATATTTTGATATGACACACTGATTTTAGATAGAAATGTTAGTAGAAATAGAAGAATAAGAAGAATAAGATGGATGGAAGGAAGATCCACACAAGTTCACATTATTACCGATGGTGATGATGATATTGCTTACCAGGAGTTGGGATTTTCAAAAGGCCAATTACTTTATGTTTGATAACGCACATAGGTACGATGCATCAAGGTATAAAGGACCAAGATGGCGTTGTACCTAGTGTGATGGACTTTGACTTGACAATCAGATAGGAGTATTCTTGTTCACACTTGACAAACATATCCTTATTCAGAATGTAGTTCAGATATTCTAAACATCTCGAGCCAAAACATAAGAAGGCAAGCCTTCTTATGTGGTCAACAAGACACTTAAAACATCTTTCCTACAATCAAAACAAAGTACGCATGATGAAGTTATTTTACAAGAATATCCAACAAACATAGCAGATAAAAAGACAATGATCCTTGCCCCATTCCTTTCTCTCTAAACCTGTTTTGTTTAGGCATCATCGAGAGGTCCTTGGAATGAGCGCAAAGTAAGATAAGTTTAAAAAGACCAAGATAAAGTAAACAAACAAACTAATGTTCTTTGTACCACTAGCCAAGGCTAAACTACTATGAGGTACCTGATGCTTATGTCCATCACAGGAAAGCTTCATCCTAGGACATGTAGTGATCAGGGTTTTGGTGAGACTGATTTGGGTGATAAGCTATTCATACTCTAAATTGACCAACTTTCTTGCTTACTGCTCTAGACTTGAGACTCTGACGATAAGGCGTTCACTTTTAAAACCTGCTAAACTTGCTTCTGACTGACTCACCAAAGGGTGAAAGCGATGATTGACTTTATTACGAGTGATGACAATCATGGGTGAAAGCGAAATGAAATGGATGCACCATTTTGGATTTTCAGATATTTTGAGGCTGTTTTTGGTATTTTCACATTTTTCAATGTTTTTGGATTTTCAAGATCTATGACGAACAAACTAACATAAAGACCTATCCTAGGGGTCTCGGGAGCTGATCCGTTGATGAGGCTTGCCTACGTTATACACGCAGAGACCACGTAGTTTGACTAACGACAAATCTGACTTGATGATAAGATGGACAAATGGATTGCCATTATATTGCTTAAAGAACTGACTTAAGATGTAGACTAGATGGGCAAACAGATTGCCCACGTGACGAATGCCTAAGGACTGACTCTATTGTGAAAGCTAGAAGGGCAAAAAAATTGCCAATGTGACGGATGCATAAGGACTGACTCTATCTATGAAAGCTAGATGGGAAAATAGATTGCCAATGCGACGGATGCCTAAGGACTGACTCTATCTGTGAAAGCTAGATGGGCAAACAGATTGCTAATGCGATGGACACCTAAGGACTGACTCTATCTGTCTCGGGGGATGATCAAAGATCAACCTTGCCTATGTTCAAGCTCAGAGATGATGTAGTTCGACAAGGTGAAAGACTGACAAGACTCAATGATGAAATTTTTTTTTTGAAGATTTTTTGATATTTAGACATGTTTTGGGATTTTGATGATTTGGATGTTTTCGGATTTTTCTGAATGATTCTTGAGAATATACATGGATCCGATCCGATGTTGTGAGAACCTGCCCCTAGTGTGGTGCGATAGATTACTTCGATAAAGGCAGGACAGACTGACCTTAGAAATGCCAAGTAGTTCCATGGTGGGATATGGTGTAAACACCAATGTAGGCTATGGTATGGATGCGAGCGGATGAGTGGAATGGATGAGTCGTGCAGGTCCTGATAGATGGGGAAGGTGTTTTATTTACGCTTGGTGCCTGTTTGCCAGGTTTTCACCAAGGTACTTGCCCAAAGTGCCACCGAAGTGGTTTTCACTAGAGGATGATTTTTTTTCTTTACTGTTTTTCAATCTTTTTTTTGTTTTTTTTTTTTTGGATTTTTTTTTTTTCTTGTCGCCCATGCCTATTTGCCAGGTTTTCATCGAGGTAACCATTTTTTCAGGACTTTTTCTGATTGTTTTTGTATTTTGTAGCTCTATACCTTGCAAGATTTAAGCATAAAACTTTTTGAGATGTGAACTATTCATGGGCTCTTGCAGGGGCTCACCTTCTGGTGTCGACAACTGATATGCCCCTAATTTGTAGCTTGCAGTGATGATAAAGGGTCCCGACCAGTTGGGCTCAAACTTTCCCTTTGTATCCGATTTTGGCATGTTCTTTTGGTTTTCTTTCAGCATGAGGTCACCAACTTGGAAAGTGCGTTGTCTGATCTTCTTGTTGTAGCTCCTTTTTAGGCGATTCTGGTACACTTGTAGATGATTAAGGGCATCCATGCGCCTTTCATCTAGTAATTCCAGCTCATTGAGTCTTGTGACCCTGTATTCCTCATCTGTTATGAGGTTTTGCAGTGATATCCTCAGTGACGGGAGCTCAATCTCAATGGGGAGGATGGCTTCTAAGCCGTAGACCAGGGAGAAAAGGGTGGCGCTTGTTGGCATATGAATGCTAGTGTGGTAGGCCCATAAGGCGAGATTTAGCTGCAGATACCAGTCACGACCAGAGTCATTGACTGTTTTCTTAAGGATTTTCAAAATGGTTTTATTTGTAGCTTCTGCTTGGCCATTGCCTTGTGGATAGTATGGAGTGAAAAAACGGTGTTGGATTTTGAATTTTTCACACAAATCATGGACATCCTGATTTTTGAAAGGCGTCCCATTATCAGAGATAATGGATTGGGGAACACCGTATCGACAAATGAGGTAATTCAGGATGAACTTGGATATCTGTTTTCCCATGATGTAGGTCATGGGAATTGCTTTGACCCACTTTGTGAAATATTTAGTGGCGGTGATGATGAACTTATGGCCATTGGATGAGGTGGGCAATATTTTACCTATGAGATTGAGCCCCCATTGTGAAAAGGGCCAAGGTGTAACAATAGGATGCAGTTCTTGAGCTGGTGCATGAATGAGGTCTCCATGCTGCTAGCACTGTAGACACCTTCTGACAAAGTCGTGTGCCTCTCTTTCCATTGTCGGCCAGTAGTACTCGGTTCTTAGTAACTTTTTGGCCAAGGTCATACCACTCGAATGTGAACCGCACGTGCTATTGTGTACCTCAGTTAGAGAAGTCAAGGCTTCCTCGAGTTTTAAACAACGTAGCAAGGTTCCGTCGGTACTCCTACGGAAGAGGGTCTCTCCTAGGATGACGAATTGTGAAGTTCTTTTGATAAAAGTGCGTTTTAGGTTCGGAATGATGTCAGTGGGGAGGATTCCTAACTTTAGGTAGGTGTATATATCATGATACCAAAGATCACTGGGACCAATGAGTTCACATGCGTATTCTGACTTTGGTACCTCAAATGTGGGTATGAGAAGTTGCTCTACGAGGAATTCATGTTTTGAGATGTGACGAGGGATGTCCAGTAAGGATCCAATTGTCGCCATTGCATCGGCCACTCTGTTGTTTGTCCTTGGTATATGCTCAAAGGTAATGTCGATGAAAGATTCCTTGAGGCTTTCTATGACCTTCTTGTATGGTGTGAGCTTATCATCCTTCATTTGGTATTCACTGTTGACTTGGTTGATGATAAGTTGCGAGTCCCCATAGACTTTTAGTGCCATGATTCGCCACTATGCTGCAATCTTGAGGCCTATGGTCAAAGCCTCATATTTTGCAATATTGTTAGTACAAGGGAATGCTAGCTTGTATGATCTAGGTATGCAGTCTCCTTGCAGCATGATGAAGAACGCACCGGCTCTTGATCCATGTTGTGTGTGGGAGCCATCAAAGTATAACTTCCAGTGGTCTACTGCACCAAGGTTAAAAAGGGACTCATCTGGGAATTCTGATATGAGTGGGTTATCTGTGTAGAGGGGAGCTTCTGCCAGCTGATCCACAATGACTTGTCCTTTTATGGCTTTTCACTCTACATATTCAATATCATGTTCAGATAATATCATTACCCACTTAGCCATTCTACCTGTAAGCGCTACTTTTGACAATAAATACTTTAGAGGGTCTATTTTGGAGATCAACTTGATTTGGTGTGCTAGCATGTAATGTCTGAATTTATGAGCCACAAATATCAGTGCTAGGCATGTTTTTTCTATTGACGTGTAATTGAGCTCGTGTCCCACCATTGTTCTGTTGATGTAGTAGATAGCTCGTTCTATTCCCTTTTCATCATGTTGGGCTAAAAGGGCCCCTAGGGCAGCTGTTGTTGTAGAGATATATAGGATTAATGATTTCCCCACAATTGGTGGCATCAACATGGGTGGTGTAAGTAGGTATTCTTTTATTTTTCTGAATGCTTGCTCACATTTTTCATCCCATCTGAAAGCTACTCCCTTATGAAGTAGGTGTGAATAGGCAATCTGTTTATCTGCCAGTTGTGCTATGAATCTCCGGATGGACTGGAGTCTTCCTTGCAATCCTCTTAGTTGTTTTAACATTCTTGGTGCTTTCATTTCGAAGATTGCTTTTACCTTTGCAGGGTCTACCTCTATTCCTCTCATTGAAACTATAAATCCTAGCAGCTTTCCTGATTGTACCCCAAAGACACACATCTTCGGGTTGAGTTTAACCTTATATTGTTCGAGCCTGTCAAAGATAGCACTTAGAGTTTCTATATGGTCTTGTCCTCTTCTTTGATTTAGCTAGTATGTCATCCACATAATCTTCGACCGTTTTGTGTATCATGTCGTGGAAGATTAGTGTCATGGCTCTCTGATATGTAGCCCCTACATTTTTTAACCCAAATGGCATCACGTTCCAGCAGTAGGTGCCCCAAGGACATGTGAATGCTGTCTTGTGTTGGTCTTCTTTTGCAATCATTATCTGATTGTACCCTGAGAAGCCATCCATTAGGGAGAGCATCTCATGTCCGACTGTCATATCCACTATCATTTTAATGTTGGGTAGTGGAAAGTCATCCTTGGGACATGCTTTGTTTAGGTCTCTGAAATCAGTGCAAATGCGGATGCCCCCTTTTGGTTTTAAGACTGGTATGAGATTTGATACCCATTCTAGATAGTCGATCGGGTGTATGAAGCCAACATCCAAAAGTTTCTACAGCTCAATCTTTACAAGCAAGGCTATTTGTGGGTGCATTTTCCTTAACTTTTGTTTGACTGGTTTTGCTCCGGGGTAAACAGCCAAATGATGAACTACTACTTCAGGGTCCAAGCCTAGCATGTCTGCATAGGTCCACACAAAATTCACCTTTTTTTCCTTTAGGAATGCTGCCAATAGTTCTTGTTCTTCTTCTAGGAGGGATTCTGTGTAGAAGGTGATTTGTGGTTCTGTTTCTATTCCTAAGTTGACCGGGTTGCATTGTTTTGCCAATACTGCTGACTTCTCTTGGTGTAGAGCAGTAGGGGAGAGATTGAATCCTTCATCCTCTAGCACCTCAGGGAGGTTTTCACCATCGGATGCGTCTTTTATTTTTACTATTTTATGGTTAGAGAGTGCCACAGTGTGGTTTTCACTCAATAACTCTGAGCTTATTCTCGATCTTTTTCTTTTGCGACTGAAGGACTCAATCGTCTCCCCATAGTATGCTTGTGTGTCTAGTGTGATGTTGAATCCAGCCTTGTGATCTCCGCACGGGATTGTATCCCTTAGTACCATGAATTCCGAGAGAGCCTCATCATTTTCAAACGAGTCTAGAATTGGCGGTCCCCGTTGGTCGCGATCGATGAGCTGGGAGTACACTAAGTGGATTTGGTGGGTTCGTTGGATTGGCTCAGCGGGTGAGACACTAATCATCAATAGGGTGGAATCTTCGAAAAGCCCAAGTAAGCCACCTATGGTGTCATCGTCGTCACTGCTACTACAAACCTCAGTTATGTCAAATGTGAAGTTATTGAGAGGTAGGCCTATGGACACGGGTGATCTAAGGTTAGTTGTCGAGACCCAAGGAGAGGACCTGACTGCCCTATTAGGAACACTTCTGCCACACATGGTTATACTCGGAGGGGTACAGCCGAGGCCAAGGTTCCACATTCTTCTTTCTACAATGATGGGCTCCAATCGTCTATCATTGTTTCTTCCTAGGCTTTCATTCCTGTTATAGCCCATGTCGAACATCATTTGTAACCCTCTGTTTGTTTCCTCCATGGGTAGGGTGGGAGTGGGTCTTTCATCTTGGTATAGGGTGTTTGTGATGTCCTCCTCGTCCACATTCTCCCGACTGAGATCCCCCCAACTATGAAATCTAGAGGGTTCCGTTCTAGTGCAGTCAGGTGTTTGAATCAATTGTGGTTGCCCATGTGACCTAGGAGATTGTGGTAACTCTCCTACAACAAAAGCATTTCTCTTCATTCTATAATCACCGCATCCATTGTCTTGTATCATGTTTTTGATCTCGGATATGTCGGGGATGGTGGGTGTCTCTGTCGCAGAAGTGGAGGCAAGATTAGCTGGGTCTATGTATGAAGTGGATGGTCCATCATTTTTAGGTACTTGAGGGATCTTGTAAAACTTGGCTTCCAAGTTTTTGCAATAGGCGAAAGGTTCGGGATCCCCATGTATAGTAACCTCTTCATTTTGATACGAGAACTTAATGCATTGGTGATAGGTTGAGGCCACTGCCTTCATTCCATGTATCCATGGGCATCCCAAGAGGATGTTGTATGGCAGATCAAGGTCAAGAACTTGGCAGGTTGTTTCCATGGTTGTTGGCCCCACTTGGATGGGGATCTTGATAGTGCCTTGAGACACTCTTTCCTGGTCATCATATGTTCTTATCATGATTATTTTGTTCTTATTGATGGAATCCTCGGCGAATCCCAATTTTTTTATGAGTTTTAGCGAACAAATATTAAGATCTGCACCACCATCTACTAGGACTCTCTTGAATTTCTTTTTATGGATTAGGACTTGGAGGTGGAGTGCACGGTTATGAGATGGCTACGGGGGGAAATCTTGGTTAGAAAATGTGATGAGATTTAAGGTAATGATGTTACCCACCATAGCCTGAAATTGCTCTCTGTGGAGGATGGTAGTAATGGTAGACGCAGTTAATGCTTCATCTAGGATCTGTCTATGGGCGGCAGAGATTTTTAGTAATTCCATGATGGAAATTTGTGCAAGTGTTCTTTTCAGGTGGTCAATTACATTGTAATCATAGGGGATGACCTTTGTGTTGGTAATGGGGGTCTTAACAGGTGCCCCAACAATGGTAACCTTTCCACCTCGTGTGGTGACTCCACAGTCATTGTTGGCTCCCTTGATATTTATGACAGTAACCATCTCGTCGACACATCCGACTATCTCCTCGTATACTAGATTAGTACTAGCATACTTTTTTTAACCCTTGTTATTCCCTTGGTTATTCCCCTGATTGTTCCCTTGGTTATGATTTGGCATCGGATTCATGTAGATTTTCAGGTCTTGGTTTTCGGTCAGCTGCTCGATGTTGATGATTTTATCCTCAATGAGGTCTTGGATGATATTTTTGAGTCTCATGTAGTTGGTGGTGGTGTGTCCTTTGACTTTGTGAAAGTCACACAAGAGATTCTCATTGTACCATAGTGGTTTGGTCATGGGCTCCGTGTATTGTTTGGAGTTAGAGATCTTGATTAAGTTCTCTTTGACCAATTTCTTCATGATAGACTCAATCGATTCGCCAAGGGCTGTGAACTTCCTCTTGGGGGGAAACTTGTTGTGGGGAGGTGGTCCTCCTTGATTACCCACATTGTTGACTTGACTAGTGGAAGGTGGTTGTGACTGTGCTACTACTACATTAGTCTGCACATTGTTGTGATTATGATTTTGTGGTTGATGATGATTTTGGGTATTTTGCTTAGGAGCACTGATGACTACCTTAGCATTGACCACGCCGTCATTCGTGATATTTTTATTCCTCGACCAGGTTCGAGGTTTATCATTGTAGTTGTTAAACAGGTGGTTATCCTGTGGTGGAGTGAATGTTGGTGCACCTCCTCGCGCAGTAAGGGCTCTTTCGATGTTGAGCGCCTTTGGAATTAGTTGATCGTAAGATGTGATGCACTGCATTTTTAGGTAGAACGTCAAGTTTTCATCTAGGTTGGCTACGATGGTGCAAACTTGTTGTTCCTCTAGCATGGTCCACTTGCTCTGATTGGCCTTGGATCACCATCTTTGCAAGAAGGATGCAAATAACTCTCCTTTTCTTTGTTTGAGTGCAGACAATTCTTCCAAACTAACATCTGCACCCATATTGAAAGCGTAATTCTTAAGGAAAGCCTCCATAATTTCTTGAATGTTTTAATGCCCATGGGTAGGCGAGAAAACCATTCCATAGCTGGACTAGTCAGGCTTCGCGGGAAGAGCCGCATTAGATACGTGTCATCATATGCGACCTCCATGCAATGCACCTGAAATTCCTTGATGTGGTTTTCAGGGTTGCCCGTTCCATTGTATTTATCAAATTTGGGGATCTTGAATCCCTTTGGGAATGGTACCATGGTGAGACTTCTATCAAATGGATAAGGGCACAAGTTGCCTGGTGTCCTTGTGGTTTTTCCTGCTTGCAAGTCCAACACCTGCTACGAGAGCAATTTGATCTGTGTTGCGACATCCTTGCTTGGATCGGGAGGTGGGATGAATGAGTGGTGAGGTGTTGGAGGTGTTTGATGGGTGGGGAGAGTACTGGTGGGTATTTGCTGTAAGCTAGGCTATGCGTTTAAGGCTTGTTGGTAAGCCTGCATTTGTGCCAACAACGCTTGTTGTTGATCTTGCTGTTGTTGTTCCAATAGCGCTTGTTGTTGGTCCATCTGTTGTTGTTCCCATGAAGCTTGTTGTTGGTCAAGTTGCTGTTGAGCTAGTAACGCTTGTTGTTGGTCTAGCTGTTGTTGCACCAACAATGCTTGTTGTTGGTCGAGCTGCTGTTGTGCCAATAAAGCTTGTTGTTTAGCTTGATGTTGTGCCTAAAAGTCTTGCAGGGCTTGTTGGTAGGCTTGTAGATGGATTGCTTGCAATTGCACTTGGTATTGAGCTTGAGCTTGTGCTTGGGCTTGGGCTTGAGCTTGCGCTTGTGCTTGGGCTGCGGCTTGAGCTTGAGCTTGCGCTTGGGCTTGGGCTTGAGCTTGAGCTTGCGCTTGCGCTTGGGCTTGGGCTTGAGCTTGAGCTTGCACTTGGGCTTGCTGCTTTTGCTGTAGTACTCTTTGTTGGTTGGCCTTTTGGAAGGTTTGGACTAGAGTGGTGAATGAATTTGTTGTGTTGCCTTTTGGTGGGATTTTTGATGGAACAGGAATCACGCCAATTGTTGTGGCAGGTGGAGGGATTGTGGTGGTGATTGTGATTTGGGTTGTCAGAGGGGTGTTTGAGATGATTGGTCCTTGATGAGGCATGCTTTGGGAGACTTGAGGACCAATAGATGCATTTACCGTGGTGATAGGAATAGTTGTGATTTGTTGTGAAGATATGAGAAAAATAAGCGGGTTCAAAGTGGTGGTCGGATTGCTTGGATTAGAAAAAACTTTGATGGGCAATGGTGGAAGACCTATTCCAGGAGGTGATGCAGATGCAAACGAAAGCAGGGGAAGGGATGATGCACCTATTTGGAAAGAGAAAGGATTGATAGGTTTTGTCATTCCAAGCAAGCCAACTTCCTCATGCGGTGGGGCAGTTGGTATATTCGATTGATAGGCTGGTGTGGCATGAAATGAGGATGAACCAGTGGGGTTATGAAATGTGAGCGGGACGTATGGGTGAGATGGGTTTTCCGAAATAGATGTAGCCGGTGTGGGGGTGACGATTGCTTCTTTATTAGCCATAAGGCGGTGCTTTTGCAATTCCTGGAACATGGCACTCCCCTTGTTCACATTTGGGGAGGTTGGTGTGATGATTGATGCGGTGCAAGGTACTTCCTGGTTGATGTTGGACAATGGGGATGGGCTGATGCAAGAAGTTCGGTCCACAAAAAGTTCAAAAAGTGGAATTGTTTTTGTTGTTTTTCATAATTTGTCACACTTGGACTAAAAATTTGAGGCACTTACACAATGAATTTTAAAAAAAATCAGTAATATGAAATTTTGAATTTTGAATCTAGTTTCTAAATATGTAAATTATTCAAATACCCAAATTATAGAAATTAAATTTTGATAGGGATCTATAAAAACCACTTTTTAAAAGTCCCTTTTTTTTTACCATACCATGCACGTGTACGGACACCACTTTTTGACCCAAATAAAAGTATTTTGCTAATTCCATTTGAGGAAAGAGAGCTAACAACATGAAGATTGATGAGGAATTTTTTTTGTAATTTCTTGTTGAATATTTTTTTTTTTTATTAAATTTTTATTGGCCTTAATTGTTGTTTTTAAAAATCAACGTGTACGGACAACATAATTTGACCTAAACTAAACATTTTTTGAAACTTTCTTTTTTCATTCTGTAAAGAATT
>CM021105.1:575881409-575994357 GCA_007115665.2 Sequoiadendron giganteum
GAGAGAGGGAGAGAGACAAAGTGGGAGAGAGTGAGAGAGAGGGGGATGGAGATACCGGAGAGAGAGTGAGAGAGAGAGGGAGAGAGATAGAGTGAGTGAGAGAGAGGAGTGAGTGAGAGAGAGGGAATGGGAGAGAGATAGAGGGAGTGAGTGAGTGACAAACCTAAGAGAGGGAGAGGGGGTAGGAGGGAGAGACTTGAGAGAGAGAGACAAAGAGAGAAAGATAACAACCTAAGAGAGGGAGATGGAGTGAGAGAGATAAAAAGACCAAAGAGGGAGAGAGAGAGGGAGAGTGAGAAAGGGGGTTGGACTGATAGATTTATTTAAGTACCTGTGTGGGAGGGAAAGAGACCTGGCGGAGGGGATTGGACTGAGAGAGTAGTCTAGGTCATGTGGGAGGGAGTGAGACCTGAGAGATAGAGACTTCAGAGGGATAAAGAGTTATCCAATTATGGTAATGAGTTAGAGAAGGTATGAAAGGTAAAACCTCAACAATCCATCTACGATCATAAACTGTGCACTCTAAGCATTATCAAATTTTTTCACCAAAGAGGGGAAATTATAGTTCTGTGCAAAGCAGGCCATTTGGCACTCGCCAAATGGCCTGCTTTGGACGTGTTATTTAACAGGATTTGCCAAATTTTCTCATATTTTCCTCTCTACTTCCCATCTCATTTGCACGTCTTTCAATGCAAGTTTATAAAAAAACCATGATAATGTTAACCTCTCTCTTAGCTATCTAAATATATGTCTTTTTTCATTTTGATTTAGTTAAGGTTTTGATCCATGGCTTCTATTGTAAATGCCTTCATTTTTGGTCAAAAACCAACATGTGCTAGGCTTAGGATAGATTTTTACACATTCATCAGAATGTGAAACAAATTACATTTTTTGAAACTAGACTCCATTCTACACATGATGAAAAAAAAAAATCAATTTTCGATTAGTTTGCAAAAAAATTGGGGGGGAGCACAATCAAATTTTAGTTTTTCAGGATGTGTCCACTTTGAAAATTCATAAAATATTATATATTCATTAAAAAAATTCTAAGAGAAGGAGGATAAACTACATGATGTTAGCTAATTTCTCACATTGAGATTTTTAAAATTCTAAAAAAGTTAATAAAAGGGGGGCCCTTAGGGGCTATGCTATTTTTTTAAATAGGACTGTTTTGGCCCCCCCCTTTTTGAGATCCTTAATCTTCATTCATTTTTAAAAAAAAAGTATCTTAGAACTATACTCGGAGCACTTCAAATTTTGTTCTTTCGACATCTTGAAATTTTGAGCTTAACTATCTTCATTTTCTCGTGCAAATCAGATTTTGCTGATTTCAAAAAAAAAAAAAAGTGGCATCTTAAGAGCCAAAATTGTGTCATAGATTGGTGCACTTACCCTATTATGGAGTGTAAAGTGTGACTAAAAAGCTTGAAGATGGATAAATGAAGTGGAGAGAATTCTCAAAATGGTCTTTCCCAACCTGTGCTGAAATTATGCTCAAGAGAACCATTGATGAATGGATGAAGAATATGAAGGAAAGGATGAAAAACAACCATATTCAGGTCAGCCAGCCAAAGAGCGGCATTACAATTTGACTCTCAATGGGAAGTGTAACATCTCTACAGTCTCTTGTCACAGGAATCTTCCAAGGACGTAAGTGTGCCACGTGGATGTTTGTGCATCGCATGGGAATCCTCGACAAAAAAGCCCCCACCGACACACAAAACAAGCGCCAAGTGGAATGTGAGCAATGGGCTAAAGTGGAATTAAGCCTCTACCTTAGGTTCTCTAAAGTGCAAGGGTTTAAAAGGGAATTTGTGTTAGGGGTGCAAATTCACGCTTATACATTTTTCCTCCACTTTAGTGAGCATGAGTACTGATGAGTGCTTCGGTAAAGTAGATTAGTAAGGAAGTAACAAAGTAAGAGATTTATACCTAAACTGACGAGGAAGCAGAGCGTGGTCTAGTGAACTCATAAGTGCAAGAGAAGACTTTGTAGTTCCACGGAACTACAAAGTTGAATAGCGAAAGTGCCTCATAGGCTCACAATCCTGTGAGGGAGGTATCCTTCAAGAAATCTCACATGAAGGAAACTAGGAAAAGCACCTTACAGACCCGTTGACCTGTAAGGAAGGTATCCCCCAAGAACTCTCACATGAAGGAAACTAGGAAAAGCATCTTATAGACCCACGAACCTGGAAGGAAGGTATTCCCAAGAACTCTAACATGAGGGAGACCGAGTAAAAGGGGAATCCATAGAGTCAAAGAGCGTGACATTTTTACCCACAGATAGAACACATTAGGAAGCAGTCACGCAAGCCAGTGAATGGACAATCACGTAGACCATCGCTAAGTTGTAAGACTTTCAAAGGGGTCCCTTGGGAACCCATCAAAAGGAAGGAGGGTCCACTCAAGGGATGCATCATTTGAAAAGCGAATTCTAGTCAGGCTACCCCCAAGATAGACGTAAGGATGCAAAGTAGGCCTAGCCGGGTTGCCCCTAAACTAGACACGAAGAAGTAAAACCAGTCTAGTCAGGTTTCCCCCGAGCTAGATGCAAGGATGTGAAACCGGTCTAGTTGGACTGCCCCCAGGCTAGACACCATATAATTTTTCTAAAATCTTTTGAAAGGGTCCCTTGGGAACCCAACATGAAAGGGAGGGGTCCACTTAGGGGACCCGCTATCCAAAATCTATTGTCCTCTTTCTCGAATTGATTCATCATCAAGGAGTCCTTTTGAAAGATGTTCACTTCATCAAGGAATTCGAAAGGAAGGAGATGTGGCCATGCGAGGACAGGACTAAGACCGTTCGTGCTTTGAAGGAGGGTTTCTAGGTCCTTTATTTATGAACCCATGATGAAGGAAACATGTTTTGTTAGTGTTTCAAGTCGAGAATGCAATTCTAACAACGAAGTGTGTGAAAGATCTTCAATAAAAGATATGTTTGTTGCAACGAATGTGCTCTTCTAAAGACCAAATATTGTAGAAGTGGCACTGTCACACATAAGAGGGACAACTTAGGCAAAGAAGAGAGAAAGATCAAGAGCAAACAAAATAAAAGAGAGTACACTCAATAGGCACAAGGGGATCTGGTTTTGCGGGGTCAAATCTGCCTTTATTTATAAGTAGTAGGTAACCACGGTGAAAGGAGAAAGATCATCAATCCCCAACCAAATCAGGAAGCATGTACGAAAGATAAAGTAAAATAAAAAATTGGGTCAACATGGAAGGGAAGCCTAAATACCCCCAATGCTTTGCATCATCCCCAATTTATCGAAATTCAATCACAAACATGGAAGAATAGAGATACATATAGAAGAAGGTTTACAACATAAACACCATGCCTGTATCCAAGGACCAACAGGGGTGACAAGGGTCATCCAGGCACGTATGGCATGATTACGGGGGAACACATCATGACACACACACACACATCTAATCTAAAGATCAAGAAGAGGATCTCCCCCTAACACTGGTCAACCAAGAGGTCGTCAGCTTCGCACTCTAGATTATCGTAGGGGGAAGGATGACGAGCTTCAAATGATGTAATGTTAAGGGGAGGAGCTTTCGATCCACCTACAATAAGGGCTAAGGTAGATGGACAAGTTAGATCTCCATCACTCAGCTCTTGTGGATCTAAGGTCAATGACTTTGTGAGGATCGCTAACAAGGTCAAAACTTCATCCACTGAGTTAAACATACACTTAATGGGAGTTCCATGTTTCACCTTGATGGATGAAGGATTTCACACCCGAGGTTCACCACTAGGCTCACCGAGAGACTTGGAAGCAATGACAAACTCAGGGGAGGTCGGGACTGGTTCCATCACTAGGATAGAACAATTCAACTCGAGGCCACCCTTTAGAGAAGGCGGGCTCTTCTTACATCCTCACTTGTTGGAAGGACCACACTCTACCTTATTCCTCACTAGAGGAGGTGAACTCCCCACAGATGAAGCAAGGAGAATCGAAGGAGAAGAGGAAAGAACCGTAGTGGATATAGCCGAAGTATTAACCATATCCATGGTTTTTGGGAAAGGCGAGACAACTGAAATGGAGGTCAACAGGGGCAACTCCATAGAAGGAGTGATAAACACCTGCACCTTTCCAAGCGCATGTGCGCTCACAGCGGGAATCAAAAGAGATTCATAACTAGTTAGATAAGAGGAAAAAGATGAGAAAGAGGAGGACACAACATGAGGTGTCGTATCCTCCTCCTCCTCCTTCTATGAGGAGGTTTGCTCATCCAGGAGAGCCTTTTTCTGATGCTTGTGCTTGCACACAAGGTGGTTCCTATGAATTTTTGAACTAGGAGCTAGAGCTTGCAAAGGGACAAAAGGATTTTGTTCAGCCATGGGAGTGTCTTCTTGTTTCGCCAAAAAGTGAGGACTTTGTCACTTTTCACTCATTTGGACATTTTCCTATGGACTTTGGACCAGTTTTAGCCTATTTTCACCCATTCCCAAGCCTTGTGATGAACTGTTGTAAGGTTTTGCAAAACATTTTCACACTCTCCTAGGCTTGCCATCACTTAATCAATACATTATTATGCCAAAATGACCCTTAATCCTCATACAAATCCTATCTTAGTGTGTTTTATTGAGACAATCCTAAAGAACATAAATAATAACATTTTAATTACCAAAAAACAATGTAAAATTCCTAGGTGGACTAGGTTGCCACCTTGGGAAACCTAGTCCCATGTGGTATAAATTTCAAAATAAACTTAATTTCTTTCAGGATTTAGGTCTCTAAAACCCTAAGGTCAGTCAATATGATGTTATTTCAGGAAAGTTAGGGCATAACTTGTATAAATAACCTCCAAAACCCTAATTTCTCATTAGGTACCCTCATTTTTACCTCTCCTCTCAATCTCTCTTCTCTTTTTCCTCTCAAGCCAGCTAGGGTTTCAGATTCTAGGTCAACAAGACATCATTGCTGGAGCACTCAAGGGTTGAACCTCCATTGTTGCAACTCAAGATCAATCATCAAGGAAAGATTTAGGTGCATTAGAAGCTTGAAGATCATTCAACACCTCATCCAAGATCACTAAGGTTGAAGAAACTCTAGTTGAAGCTTGGGAGACTTCTACAGATCAGATTCTTCACTTTTGGGACCGGATACCTAGAGGAGCATAAAGTGTGGATCAAGAGCTCCCGTTTCCACCTTTAGATTTCTAGAAAAGACAAAAGGGACATTCCCACCAATTGTGGTGACCTAGTCCTAAAGTGCATATTTTCTAGATGTTTCTGCAGATCCGAATACCCATTTGGTTGAAATAAGCCTCAGGTCAATTTCCTAAACTCACCCTAAAAAAGGACTAGGTCACCCAGAATTGCGTAAGTGTCCCAACAGGCTTAGATTCTAGATTCAACAGCATCCTCAGCCTCCAATCAATTCTCCAACTCATTTCTAGGTGCACCCCTTTCATCTCTTGCTTTCTGCTTTAGTTTAATGTACATTTCTTAGGTCATTTGCATAACATAGTGTGTTTTCCAGCATAGTTGCATTTCATTCATAATTAGCTTTCATTTTTTGTTCATTACATTTAGGGCACTCCACACACATTCACATTAAGCCCCTAACCCCCTTTGAATTAACCCTAAGATGAACGAAGTGTGAAAGAGAGACATTCATCCAAAAGTTAGCTTCTAGGGTGAAAAACCCTAGAAGCTCATTGCGGAATCCTCTTTCCCTTCTTCATCTTTGGTGGTTCATTTTGGTGAACCCAATGTCCTTTCACCCTTCTTTTCTGATTTAGAGTCCTTCTTCATCCTAAGTTTGCATTGTATTGCATGATTGCATTATTTTTTTTTGCATTCTAGGGTTTCATATTTTTGCATGCATAAAAGTGTATATAATTTGTATTTGTGCATCTCAAAGCATTGTCATTCCTCCAAAATCTGCACCTACCTTTATTCCTCTGGTCATCCAACATCATACCCATCCAGAACAGTTGTAAATTTCTAGAAATTTTAAAAACAAAACCCTAATTGGGACTAATTCGCCATTGTGGGTGACCTAGTCCCTGTCTAGATTTTTCACTATCTGATACAGGACCAGAAATCTCATTTTTGTGCTTTCTTAGGCTCCTAGTATCATATACTATAAGTCTAGAAAGTTTTGGGAACATAGGTTTTCTCCTCCAAGTTCAAAAACACCATTTTAGGGTGGTCATTCTCAAACTCATTTCTTCACTAGATCTGAAAATTCTTCCCTTTCTGCCATTCTGTATCTCATTCATAAAAGTACTTTTTACTTTTGCTTATAAAATTTTTATATTCATCAACCTTAGCATTATTTTGTTAAAAGTACTTTTCCTTGTAGCATGTGCATTCTTTACTTTCTTAAAGCTTAGCATACATTGGATAAAAATGTTTTGTATTATTGCATATGCATTGTTTATATTGCTGAAATATTTCATACATTGGTCACATATTCTTTTCATTATTATTCAAACAATGTTAGTAGCTCACATAAATGGACATGCTACACACACTTCACTCCCCTCTCCCTATGAGAATGTTGTAGTGGATTAAGAAACAACCTTGTACATTCCTAACAATCATATTAGTTCTTCTCCTAATATCTCTCCCCTTGGTGATGAAGATATTTTGTTAGAAGAACCAATTAATGAGAGTTATGAGAATCCTAGTTGTTTCTCTCTTCCTACCTCTCTTAGTGGAAAATACCTTACCAACCATGACAACATAAACATAGTTAACTATAACACTAATAATATTGCATCCTTAGAAGCCACTCAAGAGACACCCTTGGTCTCTTCCTTGCTCAACGATGTTAATATTATTCAACCTTAATTCACCCTTTAACCCCCTTCCACCAAACCCAAACCCAAATTCATCCTCTATCCACCCACCCCTACTATTTTGCAGCAACCAAGTCCAAATACCATTGTTCATACACATTACACCTGCAATAACCCGTGTTCCCAACCATCCCCTTCAACTCCCTTACCTTTACCTAATCCTCCCATCTTACCTGCTGCCCCTCGCCTCAATTCCCTCCTTAGGGAGTATGACCTTGTTGATCAACTAAGGAATACTCTTGCCAAAATCTCCTTATGGGACCTTATGCAAGTCTCCCCTCACTACCACAACATGATTCAAGCAGCCTTATAACAAGCTCTTATCCCTTCTAATGAGCCATCAAATGACATAGCAGCTATTATTCATGGAATACAAGCTGAAATTGTTTTTCACCAAAGTGAGCTTCCTCATTTGGATGTACAAAAACAAAATGAAGCTTTCATTATAATATCTCAATACAAAACAAAAGGGATCAAGAGAAATCTTGTAGATACAAGCCCTACCCTCAATGTGTGTAGTGTGAGCCTTTTGGATAGGCTTGGCATAGATAGATCCCACATCCAACCCGATTCTCTCTATGTCAGAGGATTCGACAATGTCTCTAAGAAACCATTTGGTGTGATCACTATCCCTCTTATAGTTGGAATGTCCACATTAGAAACTACAATTCGTGTTATGCCTCATGAGGTTTCATACAATCTTCTCTTAGGTAGGCCATGGATTCATTCTATGAATGGAGTGCCTTCCACTCTTCATCATAAGATGAAGTAAATATTTACCAATAAAGTGTACACACTCGATGTCGATCCTAAACCCAATAGTTTCTTACACATTGACAAATCCAGATAGAATCACTTCAACACTTAACACCCACCACCCAAGTGGAACCTGCACACCCAACTAACGAACAACATCTTGAGCCAATCACCAAGCTCTTAGATGATGACTGGGGTTCCTTAGAATTCACCCTCCCTTA
The DNA here is from genome assembly GCA_007115665.2 of Sequoiadendron giganteum. Classification (NCBI taxonomy): domain Eukaryota; kingdom Viridiplantae; phylum Streptophyta; class Pinopsida; order Cupressales; family Cupressaceae; genus Sequoiadendron; species Sequoiadendron giganteum. Next base: position 575,889,211 of record CM021105.1, read on the forward strand.
ATGGGAGAATCCAATATCATAACAAACAATGACTCTGAAAAGGGATACACAGTCTTGTCCACACAAGACTCGGCTGGTCCTTCGCATGCATCCACCTCAACTACTTCATCCAATGAAGCACCCAACGAACCCTCACCCAATCAACAGAAGCTGAAAAAGGTTTATGGTAAAGATTATGAGATCATGAAACAACTTGGCTATAGTGGACAAGGTTGTGGTGTTCACGAACAAGGTATCTGCAACCCTATAGAGCCTATCACACAAACATCTAATCATGGTCTTGGATTTTGTCCTCTAATTGAGACCATCCAACCTTCCTCCCACACCAACTTTATCCCTCATCACTCTTCTGCCCCAACCTTTACAAGTGATCCTTTGCAACCAACAAAATACTCTTTACTTACATTCAATGGCATCTCGTAACCTCCTCTTGATTCCGATTTTACACACTCTTCCCAAGGAGTCTACAAAATCTTGCAATCCATAGAGCCTTGTGTAGGTATGAGTTCCTCTACTAAGCAAGCTACTCCCTTGTTTCCAACCAAAGGATCCCCTTCTACCCTTGATCAAGAGGGAATCTTGTTGAGACTCCTCCAAGATCACTTGATCTCCCTTCCTCCTAGAACTCAAAAGAAATGTCTTCACAAACATTCTTTTTGTGCCTACCACCGAGTTCATTGACATCACACAAATGCGTGTAAATCCTTGAGTTCCAAACTCCAACATCTTAAGGCCTTTGGTGTTATTCCATCTATGGGGGCACCTAAATCCTCTAATTGATACAAATTCACCCTCTCTTTCATCCCTTTCACTCCCTTTTGGCTCACTCTTGCCCTACATTAAGTGGGGGGCAAGAGGTTAGTTAGCCTTTTTGCCTCGTATGTCACTTGTTCTTGTCTCTTATGACTTTTCATTAGCCTTTCATGAACATTTAAGAGCAAGCTTGAGACGTGCACGATTTTTCTTTTAAAGTTGACTCACATGTGACATACTCCCCTCTTCTTCATGATGCAACTAATCGGAAACATATGACTCGGCATGGGGCTTTCCGAACAAGCTCTCATGTCCCTTCTCTTCTCTACTTTAAAGTAATTTTTCACAATACAGTGATTCACAATTTCATTGTGCGATCTTTTTTCTTGCAATTCCTTCTCTTGAAAACATTACACACAATGTTACTCAGGATGAGACATTTGAATTTTTCCTCTTTTGCATACAAGATGACCCCTTGCCTCTCTTGCATACAAGATGAGTACATTTGCACTTCGCCTCTCTTGGCAACATTACGCATAATGTTCCTTAAGATGATACATCACATGAACAAAGAAAAATCCCTTTGAACAACATCACTTTTCTCTTGTGGTGCCTTATCAAAGTTACCACAAGCTATAACTTTGGTATGGTTTGAGCAGGAAGCCCAACAAGCGGCACGACTTTCTCCATAGCCACCTTTGTGAGTACATACAAACCGTGTGTATGTTTCTCACCTTTTGGGACCTCTCACCCCGTAGACAACCTGATGTTATGTGGCCCCAGAGTGAGTATATCTTTTTCACCCTTTCCATTCTCTTCACACTAAACCTTGTCGTTGCATGATCATGTATCTCATTTGGTCATAATGCATTTACCCTTGAATGTCTTTAGCATTGATGTCGTGTTGACTTAGAATCTCAAGTCCTTGGGGTCTTGACCATCTCCTTCTTCTTCTTTCCCATTCTTCTTCTTTGTCATCATTTTCCATCTCCATTGAGCTACTTTAGTGTGAGTTTGAAGCATTTTCATCCTCTCACTAAAGTGGGGGCTAAATGTGTCACCAAAAAGTGAGGACTTTGTCACTTTTCGCTCATTTGGACCTTTTCCTATGGACTTTGGACCATTTTCAGCCTATTTTCACCCATTCCCAAGCCTTGTGATGAAGTGTTGTAATGTGATGCAAAACATTTTCACTCTCCTAGGCTTGTCATCACTTAATCAATACATTATTATGCCAAAATGACCCCTTAATCCTCATACAAATCCTATCTTAGTGTGTTTTATTGAGACAATCCCGAAGAACATAAATAATAACATTTTAATTACTAGTTAAAAAATAATGTAAAATGCCCAAGTGGACTAGGTCGGCACCTTGGGCAACCTAGTCCATGTGGCATAAATTTCAAAATAAACTTAATTTCTTTCGGGGATTCAAGTCTCTAAAACCTAAGGTCGATCAATATGATGTTATTTTAGGCAATTTAGGGAATAACTTGTATAAATAACCTCCAAAACCCTAATTTCTCATTAGGTACCCTCATTTTCACCTCTCCTCTCAATCTCTCTTCTCTTCTTCCTCTCAAGCTAGCTAGGGTTTGAGTAGTCTAAGCCAACAAGACATCTCTCAAGAGGCATTCAAGGGTTGAACCATTGCTATAACACAAGGTCATTAATAATGGAAAGGTAACAACTCTCTCTCACTCCTTTCTTTCATGCTTCATCATTTCATTTCTATCTTCATTTGGTTTGATTACTCAAAAGGGGTTTGACCAAGGTAAATCCCTATACTCTAACAATCAACAAGTTTCTCTCTTTATGTGATTTGTAGGTCTTGTAGGTAGATTTGGAAAGGAGTCAAGGTGGAAGATCATCCTACAAATCATCCAAGCTCATTAGGGTTAAAGAAATCCTATTTGCAGCTTGGAAGACATCTACAGGTTAGATTCTGCATTTTTGGGACCAAACACTTAAAGAAGCAGGAAATACAAACAAAAGGCCTCGGATCCCATTTTTTGCTTCATAGAAATTTAGAAGAGGACTAGTTCACCACTTTAGGTGACCTAGTCCCACTTAAGCTATTTTCCAGAAATCTTGGTAGATCTAAATACCCTTTTGGCAAAAACGGGCTCCCAGCCAATTTTTGGGAATTTTCCAAAAAAAGGACTAGATCGCCCAGCTTGGCACAAGTGTCCCTTTTGGACTCAACGTCAAATCCAACAACATTTCTAGCTTCTACAAGGTTCCAGGTGCATACCCTTCTCATCACCTTCATTTCCCTTCATTTTTGAACTTTTTTGTTTACATTACTTAGGTTATTTACATAAGATAGTGTGTATTCAAACATAGTTGTATTTCACTCATAATTAGCTTTCATTTTTTGTTCATTACATTTAGAGAACTCCAAACACATTCACATCAAGCCCCTAACCCCCTTTGAATGAACCCTAAGATGAACGAAGTGTGAAAGAGAGACATTCATCCAAAAGTTAGCTTCTAGGGTGAAAAACCCTAGAAGCTCATTGGGGAATCCTCTTTCCCTTCTTCCATTTTGGTGGTTCACTTGTTGTTTCTAGTAGAAGGAAAAACTCCTAAATGGGAGCAGAAGGAGTAGGTTCAAAAATGGTGAGAGGAATCAACTCTAGCGCCTTGGCAGCGAGCTTTTTCCCATTCACCATTTTGAGAACAAGAAAAGTAGGAGGTCATGAAGGTTGAGATAAAGAGGACTCTCTATGAGGGGATTTATGTCTTCCATACCAAATGGGCCTAGGCTTCATGGATAAGATAGGAAGCTCAAATGTAGGATGCTTGGCCTTTTTCCATGTGGGCACCATGGGATTCTCTCGCAAGCGTGAGACAAAAGTAGATGGCACCATGGCAAGGTGAGAGGAATCATTAGGCTGAGAAGTGGAAGGGGAAGAAGAAGGATCTCAAGACCACTTCTCTTCTTCTCTTCTACGCACCTTGGAGGTATCACTGTCAACTTTTATGCAAGCTCTATGTGAAACAACATAAGCCGAAGGAGGGAACCTTACTTTTAGCCTAGCACGCCCTTTCTTATAGTTTTGATATGTATGGTACAGGAGGTTCTTCCTAGGCAGGAGAGGACCAAGAGACACAAGCCAAAAGTAATATAGGGTATAGCTGCCATGTGCAACCGGTGGTCTATAACCGGTGTCATGGACAAATGTACTGAACCTCCATGAACAAACTTCTGACATTTGTGCACAACCGAGGGAACTGTATTCATAGCTACCAACCAGGGGATACCTAGCTTCACTTTGAAGAGTTCAGACCTCGGGATGATGGAAAACCTAAGGCTCACAGATTTAGGCCCAACGAGGACCGATAGGACAATACTCCCTATAGGAGGTATGAAAAGTTTGTTTTGTGTGTGGACAATACTCTCAAGGACATCATATCCATCCTTATGTAGGAAATTAATCAGCATGGTCTCCTCAGTTATGATATTCACTTCAGATGTCAGATCAATGAGAACACCTACTACAATATTCCCATTTATCCTTGCAGGAATGTAAATAGGAGATAGATCTCTATTGAAGCCCATTAGTAGGTCTTGTGAAGTGAAGGTTATGCTAGTATGAATACTCATAGTTTGCACAGAGGGAATAGGTTGGTTCAAGAAAGAGGCCATTATGCATACTAAGAGTACTTCTAGAAAACCTACTATGGAACTTATGGGATAAGCTAGTGACCCGATTTAGGTTTCATTACGCAATACTTTGGAACCTTCCAACTATGCCTACTAGGGGTCACAAGTTGGGTTGTGAGGCGAAAGCCTCACAACACTCACACCTACAACACTTCTAGGATACAAGGAAAGAAATTTTCAGTATCACAAAACAGAACCAAAATGGTTCACGTCGAGTTCACCAAAAACCTAAGAGAGGGGGACCAACCACTATAAGGCCCAAGGTCACGAAAGGCCAAGAGTGGAAAGGCTACCCTAACTTACCTCAATTGCAAGGAAGATTAGGATAGGGGGGATGATAATGATGAGGACTATGTGTCCTTCGATCACTCTACAATCCTAAGATTTGAAGGGAGACTAGATGAGTCACTTTTTAAGGTCAACTCTTCATCTCAGGTAGCTCTCTGTCAGAGGAAAGAAGCGTGGTTCTGAGATTTCACCTTGGCACACTGGTGTCTCACAAGTGCACTGGCATCTGTACAGCCTAAGAACTAGAGAGATGAGGTTAAATCCTCAAGAAATGACTGCTAACCTAGTTTAGAGGTTTCTTGAACAACAGAATGAGACTAAGAAGAATGCAACATAGGGATGAACGTGATAAAGAAAGTGTATTACCACAAGGGTGACAAAGACAATCTCACACAACAATCTTCTCGCCAGCCTGCTTCAAGATCTCTCCACCTACACACAAAAAAGAGGGAAAATTTTGGGGTTGTTTAGGGGTTTGCCTCAGTCATACCCCCGTTTAGGTGTTTCCACCTCCATGAACAACCAAGTTTGCAATGATAGAAATAATGATAAAGAAGGAAATACAAGCTACGTAAACAAAAGACTCTACAAATAGTATAATGTGCTTACTCAATCAAAGGTGGTAAAGAAGATAAGAGGAGCTTACCACCTCTGTCCAAAGCGCTCAAGGCTTGTGGAGGGGAAAATGAGAGGAACTCAAGCCTCTATTAGAATGGTGTTTTTCCTACGCTCACACTATCAAAGTGATGGAGTAGTGGATTTTTGTTATGGAGTGTAAAGTGTTGCTACAAAGCTTGAAGATGGATGAATGAAGTGGACAGAATTCTCAAAATGGTCTTGCCCAACCTCTACTAAAATTTCACTGAAGAGAACCATGGATGAATGGATGAAGAATATTAAGGAAAGGATGAAAAATGGCCATATTCGGGTCATCCAGCTGAAGAGGGGTGTTACACTTTGATTCCCAATGGGAAGTGTAACGTCTTTGCAGTCTCCATCCGTAGGAATCTTCTAGGGATGTAAGCGCACCGCACGAATGTCCACGTGCTGCGCAAGCGTCCTTGACAGAAACGCCCCCACCGACACACAAAACAGTCGCCAAGTGGAATGTGAGCAGCAAGCTTAAGTAGAATTAATCCTCCACCTTATGTTTTCTAAAGTGCAAGGGGGTAAAAGGGAATTTGTGTTAGGGGTGCAAATTCATGCTTATACACTTTTGATCTAAACAAAGCATTCAAATTATCCCATACTTGATTTGAGGTCTTTGACAAATCAATATGGTGGAGGTATGCATCTGACAAGCCAAGACTAATCAAAGCTATTGCTTGTCGATCCTTTGCAGTCCACTTTTTGATTTCATTAGCATCAATTGGCCTTGTTGTTGCTCCATTTACCACATCCCATAGACCCTTTTTAATAAGGATCAACTGTAACTTGATCTGCCATGTGTGGAACTTTGAACCTTGAATTTTTTCTATCAATATACGATTTTTCTCCATAGGTAAAACCATTTGACCTCCCTTGATCAAAACAAATTTGAAGGTGTCAAATTCCACCGATAATGCACCTTGAAGTGATCAACACTTTTACAATTTGACAAAATGATGACCCTTATTTTAAATAAAATAATACAACTTGACTACAAACAATATTTTATTAGACTTATATCAATAGCAATTTGACTTTGATTAAAGAAAATAACTTGACACCTAAGCTTAATACATAAATTATTAACACTTGGATGACCATTTAAACTTCAAACAATTAAAGAGAATTTTTGAAACACTATTTCGCTCCAAAGCAAGACACAAATCCCATTCATAGAGAGCATAAATAATAAAAAGTTACCATGTGCACCTTGATCACAATGTATTTACCACATCTTTCTTTGTTTGCTTGAATTCCCAATGTATGATGTTGCGCTTTGTAGGTCTAAGCTCCTTTTTCAATGGTCACTTGCATACCATCTATGCACCTTCCCACCACATAGATAATCGAGCTATTGTTTTCTTCACCACCATCTAGGACAATGGCTGGAGAGCTCTTGATGTTGTCAACGTGAGAGATACTTAAGAGTATCGATATGTGAGAAAAAAGTTGATTGCAGATTCCTCACAATAGACACAACTATGTACGCAGTCAAGATTTCTAATAAAAAAGCATCCCTTGCACCTCCTTCAAACACCTCGATCGAGCCTTTTTAAATTATAGCGAATGGCAGATGTCGGCACAACTTCATATCCAGAACTGGCGATGATGTTGACCCTACAAATTCATGTATATGCAGATCCACGCCAGGAGAGTAGTATGATAGGAGATTAAGCTACTCCTAATGAAGGAAATTGATGCGCTTACACAGGAATCAGATTAGTTTGTTGTTATGGGTCAACTCTCCTCTCGAACTACCCACGTGGCAACTCTGATTGATATTGCAATGCAAACTGTTATTCAGTGGTATGAGAGGGTGCACTAAGAGAATTCTGCTTTGAACCATTATTTAGTACCCTTTCAATGGCGCTAATCCCAAATGATAATTATTTCTGCTCTATTAGAATCAGAAGAAATTTGATGGTTGTGCAATGAAAATTCAAACACCACAATTCGAATTAATGCCAGTGTTGCACTAGACGACCCACAAACCGGAATCCTCTGCCTCATTCAACATTTTCACTCTCAGCCATTTCAACATTTTCAGAAACAAATCATAGGCACACGAGTCATTAGTTCTCTAATACCATATTAAAAAATATGGTTAGAGGCTAAATAATAATAATAATATTTCTTACATTCAAATCTCTCTTCGTTCCATACATTTTTATAGGATTTTTAAGATCCTATTTTCTAGGAACAACCTAAACAATATTCATATCAATATTGAGTTATTTTTAACAACTAAAGATGGACCATTATTCTAATAACCTATTAACAAACTATGTGATAATATTAAGTTGTTTTTCAACAACTTAATATCATTACACTTATTCATACTCACATAATTAAAATTCTCACACAAACTCTATCTATGTGAACACTAACTTCCAACACAAATCCTAAAAGGCCAAGTGTTTCCCTTAATACAAGAGACTAAAGAATTATAACCATCTTTGGCATTGTATTGCCCCGACTTGGATTTTATCCAAAAAAAATCATCTTGCTTATTAGATAAATAAATTTCTCTGTTAGCAAGTTCATTTTTTACAGATACCTTAACATGAGATGGAACTTGCAAGAAATTAAAAAAAATCGACTTCACACAGCTAGGATCCAAGGTATCAGTTTCTAAATAGTCACAAACCTTATCACCCCAGCTAGCTTTCAATAAGGGTTCAATTTGATTCCAATATCCTAGAGACCAGAGGGACTTGTGGCCATTCCAAGAATCATCCCAAAAGAGAGCTTTTCTCCATTAATGATAGACCAAGAGAGATGATGGAGAATAACTTTTCTACAAGAGGCAATAAAGTTCCAGATTTTAGACCCCTTAAGAAGGTCCTTTTGAGTAAAAAAAATTTCCCTATCTTGAGAGTCCAAATACTTATATTTCATCATTTGGCAATATTTTGATTCAAGTTTTGAATAAATTTTTCACACCAATTTTGACCTAGGGCCTTATTCTGTAAGAAGATATCGCTCATTCCTAATCCCCCCTTGGTTTTGGGATTACAAATTATATCCCATGCAACTAAAGGTAACTTCTTTTTAGAAGATAGAGTTTCAGACCATAGAAAATCTTTGAATATCTTTTGGAGGACCTTTCCATTCCCTTTTGGGAGATTCAAAATTGGCATAAGATAAATCAGAAGAGAGCAAATAACTAATTTGAGAAAAACTAGTTTCCCCACAAATGTTATCCATTTTGCTATCCAAAGTAGAATCCTATTAGAAATTAAAGAAATCATTTTGTCCCAAAAACCATGTTTCTCCTTTCCCAAGAAAAAAGGTATGCCCAAGTATTTTTAGGGAAGAGAATCGCTTTGAAATCCCCAGAATTTTTGAATTCGGGATTTCACAGCAGGATTCACATTTAGGAAGAAAAATTTAGATTTTTTTGAATTGCAATGTTGATCTAAGAAGGAACAATAGTCTGAAATTATGTTTCTGATTACTTTGGTCTCTTCTATTGTGGCTTGTCCTAGGAGGAGTGTGTCATCCACAAAAAGGGAATGTGAAATTGGACCAGAAAAGGGAGGAACTTGAATACCTTTCCAAATTCTAGCATTTCTTGCTACAATTATTGATCTACTCAACCCCTCAGCCATTAAAATAAACATTAAGGGAGAAAGGGGGTCACCTTGTCTCACTCCTTGTAAGGGAGCAAAAAAGCCATAGGGGTTTCCATTTATAATTATAGAAAATCTAGCACTAGAAAAATAGGAGTGAACCCACTTACACTAGTTGTTACTGAAACCAAATTTTTTGAGCACTGCCAGCAAGAAATCCCAATTCACCCTATCATAAGCCTTCAACATATCTAGTTTTAGAACCATTTATGGAGATTTATCACACATGATTGAATGAAGAGCTTCGTTAGCCAATATGGCACCTTCAGGTGTATCCTTACCAAGGTTGAAGCCACCTTGTTCTTTAGAGATGATTGAGGGAAGCAACTTAGCATGTCTAGTAGCGCTAGCTTTGGTGAATTTTTTTGTAAATTGAATTATATAGAGCTATCGGCCTAAAGTCATTAAAGGATGTAGGATCGGCTTTTTTAGGAATAAGAGCTAGAAAAGTAGTATTTAAATCCTTTATTATATTCTTGTACCTTCTAGACTCTTCCACGGAAAGCAAGACATCTTGCCCCACAAAATCCCAGCATTTTTGGAAGAATAAAATAGTGTACCCATCTAGATTGGGGGATTTTTTCGCTTCCATTGAGAAAAATGCTTCTCTAATTTCCTCCATAGAGAATTTAGCCATCAGCATTTTATTCTAATCGGAAGATATGAGAGATGGAATGTTATTTATTATCGAATTATTCTCAAGAAAATTGTGAGCTACTTTTGGAGCCAGAAGGCTTTTGAAATAAGAAATTGCTTCTAAACCAATTTCATTATCTGAACAAAGGAGGTTCCCAAAGGAAGAAAGAATTGAAATGATTCTATTCGATTGTCTATGAAGCTTGGTCAAGGCATGGAAGAATTTTCTATTTGTATCTCCTTCTTTTAACCAGATCTCTCTAGACTTCTGCCTCCAGTAACATTCTTCACGAGCCAAAACCTCATCTAGTTTATCTTTTAGATGCTTCTCTTTATTATAATGGGTATTTCCCATCCCCATTTTGATTACTATCTCATATAAATAAATAAAAATTGATTCAATTCGATGTTTCTCTAAAAAAAATATTTTTAAAATGATTCTTGTTCCATTCATTGATCTTGTTCTTCAAAAATTACAGGCTTTTGCTTAACTGAAACATACTTGTTCCATTAAAGAAGGGGCAGTTCAACCACCAATTTTTAACATGACAAATGAAATCTGTATCTCAAAACCATATAGCTTCTAGCTTAAATGCACTTTTAGAGATATTCCTTTCTTCAAAGATTGAAAGGGAGATCAAAAAATGACCTGATCCTAGTAGTGTATGAATAGTAGATGAGAAATCCCAAGCAGCAAACAACCAATTATCAAAAATTAAGAAGCGGACAAGTTTTTCCATAATTTGAGAGAAGTTTTTTCTCTTGTTTGTCCAAGTAAAGTTCCATTTTTTATGAGGCAATCATAGAAATTATTCGACAAAATAAAATTATTAAAATCTTCCATTACTGTTGCAGGTGGGATTATTCGACCCATTTTCTTTGAGATATTTCTTATAGCATTAAAATCCCTTTCTAAGATCTTAAAATCATTGTTGTTTGAGGTGGAACAAGAGATATTTTCCTCCAAATATGTCTTTCACCAGAGACCAAGCATGGGCCATATATGTTATATAGCCAAAAAGTATTATTGGTTCTTAAACAAACAACCAATGCTCGAATCCAGTTAGCCTTTGTTTCAAAGTGTTCAATTCTCACAAAAATCTTATTCCATATGATTGCTAAACCCCCTAAAGTACCCAAAGTTGGAGAGTCAATAAAGCCCCAACTAGACCAAGGACCAAAGAAATCTAAGGTTGATTGAGACGATAATTTAGTTTCCTGGAGAAGAATATTTTTTGAGAAAGTACCAAATAATTGACGCTTTATTATTCATCTTTTGTTAGGGGTGTTTAGGCCCCTAACATTCCATGAAATAATCCTCATTTTTCTTGAGAGAAACTATCTCTCCCCGTTTTCTTGATTCTTTCAGAGGATTCACTCCCCATAGTAGAATCACACTATGCAGGTTGGGAAGGGGAACTGATCCCTTCACATTTTTTAGAGGCAGAGTGGAGATTCATTTCCAATGTTGTTTGGAGCTCTACCACAATCTCCAAATTAGTTTTCTCCTTTTTCGATTTGTGCCCTCTCTTACTTTTGGGGTTGACAAGAGCCTTAAAGTCAAATTTGGACTGAGATATGGGTGGGGATGAAAGAAGTTCGGAAGGAGCAACAACAAAATTATCCAAGGATGGAAGGGCACCTTCAATGAAGCTTAACTTTCATTTAGAGGTGGTTTGAGAAATGGGAAGGGTTGGGGATTTGACCTTAGAGTCAGGCTCCTCAAGAATCTTGTCAGCAATTTCTTCAATGAGAAATTCAGCAGCCTTGATCATGGTGTCATTAACAAAATTCATGAGGTCACCCTCTGAGCCATTTAGATGGTCTTCATAGTTGGAGATGTTATTTTTTGAAGGCTCTAGATGGTGGGAAGAAGAAGGAGAAAGATTGGCTTGAATAGGAATATTAGCTTTTACCCAAAGCGGTTTTGAGGCATTGCAAGCTTTGTTCAAATCAGATTTTTTATGTGATATGGGTTCCTAACGGATTGAAGAAGGAAAAACTTGACAAGAGTGGGAATTGCTAGAGGGTTGGTTTGTACCCAAAGCCCCAAAAATAGAAGTGAAATCCACTAGGTCGGCTCGAGAAATTTCTTTTGAGTCAACAAAGATGCTTGCTTCTTTCCATATGGAAGTTTCTCAGATTATCATTTGAATCCATTCACCCTTGCTAGTGGAAAGGAAGACCTTATAAGGCACAAAAGAAGAATTTTTATCAAAGCCCAAACCCTAATAGTGGGTTTATCATTTGCAATCACAAATTTTCTTTTGAGAAAATCCTCAAAATGGGAAACGATTTGTTTCATAGAGCTAGTATCAAAAATTTCCATAGGTAGAAATGACATGGAGAAACAAACAGGGTTGGGTGACAACTTGAGATTCTCAAGGGAAGTATTAGACTTCCAAACAAAAGTGCCTAAGAAAGTGTCACCACTACAGAATGGGCCTTTACGAAGCAATTTACTCTTGATCGTGGCATTTTTAAAATGAATAAAAAATGAAGAAGCGGAAACCATGATTAAATCAAAATATTCATACCAGCTTTCCTTCATCCATGAGTAGATTTTTGACAGAGGTTTATTTGCTCCCCAAATTTGCACAAAAAGGCCATTTTTTTCACAATTTGCATATTGGGGTTCTAGATATACTTGAATCGTCAGGGTCGGCCTCCGTTCTTTTTCTTCTCTTGTCACATCTTTTTTGGAAGAGGGTTTGACGTTTGTAGAAATATCTTGAGAAGTTGACCCGTGCTCAAAAGGGTTTCTCCTGAAACCCTTCGAGTTCCTCACCGATCCATTTTTATCCTCCACATTTCCTTGATCCCTATGATGCGAAAGGTGAAAATTTTCTTTATAAGCCTGCCGAGGGTTTCAAGGAGGGGGCGAACTCCGAAATGAAGAGGAAAACTTGGGACGATCGAAAGAGGAGGAAGGGTTGTTTCTTTGAGGATTAGTGTGCCTTTTGTGTTTCCAAATAGAGCTTCCATTTCGAGAACCTCTAACCCTAGGATCCCCATGGAGGTTTTCCTTAGAATCAACAAAACAAGGTCAAGAGGCATTCGGTTGTGTGTCTTGTGAATACCGATGGGAAGGGTTTGAAGAGTTATCATAAAAAACTTGAGATCGCTGTGAGTTTGGTGGTTTAGGACCCCTTGGGTAGTCCCTAGAGTTATTTCTCAGGGTTTTCAGAATACCCCAGTCATCCCACGATGGTAGATTAGGGTTGTACACTGGGAGAGGTGGCAACTCTTCTTCCTCATCTACCCAGTGCACTCATTTATTCTGAGTATGATGTTGCTCGTGCGTCATTGTTCCTTCACATTATCCATGATAAAATGACTAGTTGTTTATAGGAATTTGATCTAATTTCATGTAAATTAAATCTCAATAGTTGATATTTGACATTTGAAATTCAAATAATAAAATTCAACTCTAAAATATATTAAAATTTGGAGGAAAAATATGGAGACCAAGTTGCCTAGGGTGACTTTTTTCCTAGCCCTATTTTTTAAGGTTTAAAGTGTTGGGAGAAAAATATTAAATGTTTGCCTTGGTTTTGTAAATGGGTTTTCTTGGTAAGTGCCCAAATGAGCAATGGAGTGTATAATTTAGGAAATTACATGTACAATTAGGTCCAATCACTTAGGAGGGAGAAAAACAGTGTGAAATTGTCAAGGGTGACAATTTACAATGCTACATTTAGCCCCCACTAAATAGTGTGAGTGTGAATTTATGTTCAGACTCACACTAAAGTAGAATATGTTAAGAGGGATCCAATTGTTCAAATGTTGAAGGGATAGAATGACAAAAAATCTAGGGGAATGCGCAAGCCCCCAAGATTCAAAATCCCATGAAAAACCAACATAAGGACAAAGGAACACACATGTGAAGTGAAAATAGGAATTTCATAAAGGGTGATCCCATAATATTGGTTTACAATTTTTGGCCAAACTGGACACTGAACAATTTTTTTCTAACTAAATCTTCACTTTAGGAAACCTATAGTAGCTAAACCGTGAGGAATTTGAAGACGATGCAAACTAGTTATTTGTGACATTTTATTTGTAGATTCTAAATTTTTTTTTTTCAAAAATTTTGGAATCAGATTGAACTTCTCTTTCCATCTCCTTTGAAAACTAGTTTTTTTCAATAAACACCATTTTTGAGTGACGCTCACTATATAACACATAATTTATTTTCCATGTAGGATAAAATTCTAATTTTTTTTAATTTAGATTTGTATCTATGATATATAGTGCTTCCAATTAGTTTTATAGTGTTTTAATAAATATTTTTTCCTTAATCAAGTTTCAAAGTCAAACCAATTACAATTTAGACATAGGTGGACCATATAACACAACTTTTTTTGTATGTATTGAAATTCAATTTTTTTTGTTGGATCAAGGACTTCAATATCTAGTGCACTCATATTTTTTATTTTTTTTAATAATATTCTATTTTTCCACATGTGTAGAACAAAGAGCTTGATTTTCAGTGAAAAACCTATGTTTAATAAAACTAAAAAAACAAATACATAATAAAAGAAAAACATATTAAAATTATATTCATTGGATAGCTCGTTCTGAGGACTACCATCATCTAGTTGGGTGTTTGAAGTATCCTCCATTTTCATCCTCAACTTGAGCTTCAAAGGGAAAAATTCTAGAGTTTTTTGGTGTCAAAGGGTGAGAAGATGGGAAAAGGGGGGTTTGAGTGAACCAGGGGGGAATCGAGGGAACCGAGGGGAGGGGGGCATCAAGCAAACCCCCTTTCCACAAAGGTTTTCTTTTTTTTTCCCAAGAATGGTGGGACCTTGCATTTAATGGGTTCACTCGAGCCAAAAGTTTGTTTGAACCCCCAACAACCAAATTAGTTTGCATGGGGTCATTTTTTGCAACTTTTCCTTCCTCACTCGAATTGTAAACCACTTTTGTGGGTTTACCATAAACTATGCAAGTAGATATATTACTTGGTCAAGAACTAGATTAGATATGTGATTGTGAACCCCAATCCTATTTCTACACAAACACAACAAACAAACAAACAAACACATAGTTAGGTTCATATGCAAGATAAAACAAGGATTCCCCATGAAATCCATTTACAATGCTCAAAATAGGAAAATGAAGAAAAAAACATATAAAGATAAGTGAAATCCTAATTAAGAATGCAAACTCTTGGTCCCATGGGGGAGTTGGTGTCAATTGTTGTGTTGAAATTGGCCCTTTCCCAACTCTTTTGTTGCAATGTGATAACTTGTAGATGATTGAATCTCCTTGATGAGATTTTGGCATAACCTTGCTATGAAATTATGAAAGTGATGAACACCTGATGTGAAATGGGAAAAAATAGCTCTCAATGTGAAGAGAGTAACTTTGCTAAAATGGTGGATGAGGATGAAGTTGAGTATAGTAAGTTTACTCAAATTGTGGATGATAGATGAGAGTAAGAGTCTCTCATTTATAGATTTCCAAAATGGAAGAGAGTGGAATTGAGCAATGTGGGTCATTCAACATCCAATGGCCAAGTGTCGCTTGTCAAAATGTGAATGGTTGAAGGTTATGCACATTTTGGTCAATGTGCATGATAAATGCCATTAGATTCAAATATGAAATTTGAATGTGACATGTTGGAGGGAGAAGTAAATGGAGTTAATGTCACTTGGCTCAAGGCCAACGACATGTAAGAGGCCTTAAATGCCTTGTTGGAAGTACCCATCCCCTTTTGGAGGGATTTTTGAATTGGAAGAATATTCCACAAAAGATGCCCTTTTGAATGGAAAATGATGAATTAATAAATCAAATAAATTGATTTATTGTGCAAGTTGCAAGATCTAGAGGATTGGAGTGATTAGGATTAGCATTAATCGGGATTTGATTATTTAAGAGGGGGATTAGCTAATTTGACCATTTTGACTTAGATTTTAGGATTTAAATAAATCAAAGTTGAGAGAATAATGATTTTAGATTTAATTAAATAAAGATTGATTTATTTAAATAAAAGAGGATGATGTTGGATTGAAACCAAATAAAGATTTATTTAATTTAAATGAGATGAATTTAGGGATTAATTAAATAAAATGATTTATTTAATTAAAAGGGGATTACAAATTAATTAAATAAAATTGATTTATTTAATTAAGAGATGAAGAGTGATGAATTCAATCAAATATAGATTATTCGATTAAATGACTAGCAAAGGAGATGATTCAAGATGAAATGGTGTTAGTAAATCAGGATCCAGTGTGTCGGATCGAATTGTATATTTTCCATGTCTACAGTGATCAAAGTCAACAAATGATTCCATCTATGTGAATTGTAGTGCCATCGAGAGTCAATATGTCTCAAGTGGGCTTAGACTTTGTAAGCACCATTCATCAACCCACTCTTTTGATTCACACTCTTTCCAAGCTTGATATGTACAAGAAGAACAAAAGCATATCATCTTTCATGTATGAATAATCCATGAACCTGCATTAGAGCTTCTAAAAGAGTGTAGCTCACTTGATCCTATCAATATACAATAATCTTCATATTTTGCAATATTAGTATCATCTATCAACCAAAAAAATGAATTGAAGACTTACCTTCATTACCTAGAGCCATTGTATCATTACACCACTCGATGATCACATCAATCAACTTTTCATTGTCTCTATACTTTAATCTTCTCATTCTATGGATTTTTTGATATATGCTCCTAAACCATCATGCTTTCCCTTTCTATGCTCAGCCTCACAAAAGTTTCATGTATGTTGAAGACCTATAATACTATGCATCCTTCTCAACCAATAGAACATCTATGAGTTCTTGAATTGTGATGCACAATTATCTGACCATATGATATATTGAAAAAATGGTATGCCTATTCTAGCAAAATCATGGTAGAACACCTAAAAGAAACCTTGCACGAACTCTCTAGAATGTGTGCGATCATCGTTGATATAAAAATGATTCTCTCTTACAATATTATGTCATCTTTTGTATTATCACCCACATGAATGAATGTTATATGCACAAATATAGCAACCTGTGTGGAGTTGTAATACTATGATTACGCCTCATGCTATGGCTATATAGAGTAGTTCTGCACAAATTCAATGACTAAAACAACGGTATCAAGTGGAAATGTGTCCTTGTATAACTTGAATTACAAGTCCAACCATCGAGCTCTATGGATATGCCTTACATACTCATACACGATAGTCTCTCGAAATACAGACCTAAACTGATACACTATAATCTTTTCAATAACCAGATCACACCTTTTTTTTTCTTCTTTACCATCTTCTATATTGTAGGCCACTATCTTATACTTGTCAAATTCGACTAATTCATTTCCAACCACATGTGTACTCTCTATATGTTCACAAATTGGCATAAGTTGCAAACCACCACAATGTTGACATGTGCCATCTAGGCATAATTTCTTATAAAATAACTGATTGTCCGCTCTTTCCCATAAAATTATTGATATGAAATCTTTTGAAGATGTAGGTGGAGCATGTATGTCACAGTCATACAAAATATTGTTAGTATGAAAATCTAAACATATGCATTGATAAACATCATAATGGTTAGAAAACTCAATATGTACTCTACAACAAGAAGTAGTGCATGTGTGATTTATTTTGACATAGAAAGGCTTTAACATTTCAAAAAATCTTTGATAAATTTTAACTTAAGGATATATCTCTAAAAATTTAGCAAAAAATTGTGTTTGAGTCACATCCAAAAAATGTTCTGGATATGACTCACGATTTTGACTACCAATTCTCCTTCTTACTACATCTCTTTGATTGGTAGATACCCTTATGTTATTCTTCAAAATTCTTCAATTAGGGATCTCAAGGCTTCAACAATTAGTTTATCTTTTGTTGTAGTCTACAAAGAATGCCCATAATTCATTGTATTTGTGTCCTCAACTCTTTGGCATCTTTCCAATGGCTCTCAATAAAAAAATTATATTTATTCTCAATGCTTGACTTCCCTTTCTAATGAGACAAACTTTCTTGGTTGATTACTTATATTATTGATGTAATGACACGTCATGTGACATTATTATCTTTGGTGTGTGAGGTGGTACCTGCACTCTCATATGTACTCATTAGATTCTTGAAAATAGATTTTTCACTTGAAACTTTCAATACTCTTAGCCCAAGAATCTTCATAATGGACCTATATTTTAAATTTCTCATCATTTCAAAAAATAATTGGCATCTTCCAATTTCATTTATTTTTTCAAAAACAATCTCCAAATATTATTAGCATATCTTCTACAAATACATTTTGGAATCTTATCACCCATTTGGTGCAAAATATTCTCATCAATATCAATCAAAAACTTGAGCTTTCTACGCAAAACTCCAAAAGGTGTTCTCAAAGAAAAATTTCTTCTATATTAGAAAATAAATCCTCAACATTAAGAATTAAATGAAAAATATTTCTTAAAATAAATTTATTAATTATCATTAATGTTATTTTAATATATGAATGTAAATTTTGGTCATATATCTCAAAAAATTATTTAAATTAAATTAAAAATAATTCATGTCTATTATTTAATTTATTTATTTATAACTTAACTTATAAAAGATCGTGATATGTAATCAAGGTAAAAACCATTCAAAAAAATTGAAAATTAATAATTCACTTTCATACTTTCTAAAACTTCACCCTTAACACTCAAAACTTTTTAGTCAATATGAAAAATAATTTCTAAAATTAAATATTTTACATTTCAATTATAAGAGAATAAAAAAAAATATTTCTAATTGATTAAAAACAACTTACTCATAACTATTGTTGACATTTTTTTTTCTCGGTAAAAGACATGGGGATCTATATATATTATATTATATTTATAGATTTAATGTACATATTTAACAAAATAGACAAGAGAACCATATAGGTTCAAATGTTTCGGATTTCTTTGCCTAATACTAGGCCATCATTAATATCAATCATTAAAACTATGGAAAATTTTGGAATATTCATGTCTAATATTACTTATATTTATAATTATTTAATATATTATAAAAAATTAGAACATAAACATAATATATTGGTTCACAAGATATAAATTTAAAATTAAATAAATATAATAAATGGTAGGTACTAATTTATTTATTTTTTAAATGTCAATATATTAATAAAAAATTAAGATATTATTAATATTATTCAACGAGTTTTCTTTTTTTTCATTGATTATTAATAAGTTGGTTTTGAATCAAGCAAAAACAAAAATATTATCTCTTTAAAGTAACATGTAAAATATTTAACTTTGTAAATTTTTAAAATTATTTATTGTGAATATGATTGGCTAAAATATAAGCATGCAACTATTTTATCTCATTAAACTAAAATTATTAATTATTAATGTTAATGTGTCATATAATTTATGTGAAGTTTGTATTAATATATCAACATTTGTAAAATATATTAACATTTAAATTATATCTTATAAATGTTATATTTTTTAATTGTTTATTATTTTTATTTTAATATTCAAATAACTTTAATAATAATTAATAAATTTATATTAAGAATAAATGTCTAATAATATATTTATATAATATTATTTTATAATATAAATATTCAATTATTACCAGTTACATATTTTTAATAGTTAATATATTTTATAATGTAAAAATTCTGATATGATTAATTTTAATTTTGTATTTTGATATTTTGTTAATATTATTTTTTCTTTATAAAAATATATCTTTAAAAAGTCTTTATGCTTTATTTTAAGAATAAATTTCTAATAATATATTTATATAATATTATTTTAATAATATAAATAATCAATTATACAATTTACATATTTTTAATAATTAATATATCTTATAATGTAAAAAATTTAATATATTTAATTTTAATTGTATATTTTGATATTTTATTAATATATTGTTAATATTATTTTATTATGCAAAAATATATATTTAAAAAGTCTTTACATTTTAACTAATACATTTAATATAAAAATTAAAAATATTAAAAAATATATAATTTTAATAATAAAATTATTTTAATGATAAATAAAAAATTTATAATATTTTTAAATAATATTAATGAATCTTAAATATACAATTATAATATCAATATAATTTATATTTATAACAATATTCTATTAATATTTATTTCTTGTACTTTTTTGAAATGGCTCTCCCGCTCTTGTTGGAACGACTATCCCGCTCATTGTTGAAACCCTCTTGCTTTTTGTGGATGATGTGTTGTTGGCGTATGGTTCATCGTTGGCTCTTGGTGCATTTTTGGCTCCTAGTGCATTGTTGGCTCCTGGTGTGCCATTGGCTTTTGGTGCATCGTTGGCTGTTGGGTTGTGTGTTGTTGGCTCGTGGGTGTATGTAGACGGTTCGCTGTGTGTTGTTGGTTCACCGTTGTCTTCAAATTCCCCTGTTGGTTCACGATCTGTGCTAGGTGGATTTTTTGCTTCTCAATCCTTTGCTAAGGTGGTTGGTTGTAGTGGTAATGTTCCCTCTTCTTCTCTTCCCTCTTTTAAGGGTAAACCCTTACGGTGCTCTTCTTCTGCCCCTACTATTATTTGTGGGCAAGAGGTGTTGGATAAAGAAGATTATTTCTCTCAGTCTGCTCTGATCTATAGATTTAATGGTTTATCGACTTCTCTCCCAAATTTGCACAAATGGGTTTTGGAGTCTTGGAGGCATATTGTTGAGGATAGGATTGAACTATATCCTTCAGCTAGGGGATTCTTTGTGGCTACTTTTCAAACTGAGAAGGATAGGGCTCGGGTGTTGGAAGGGGGTGTTTGGTTGTGGGAAAAGCACTCGCTTTCTCTTTGGCCTTGGTTCCCTTCTTTCAACCCTCCTTATGAATCTATTAGTGTTGTTCCTACCTTGGTTAGACTTCCTAATCTACCTCTCCATTTTTGGACTCCTTGCTTTGAGTCTATAAGGAATGCTATTGGTAGGTTTGTTATGGCTGATTCGTCTTCTCTTATCTATGATCATCCTACTTTTGCTTGCATTATTGTGGACGTTGATACCTCAAAATATTTACCTGGGGAGGTTATTGTGATGGTGGGGTCTAAACCATAGTCTCAGATCCTTGATTATGAAGGTCTTCCTTTTTGTTGTAGGAAACATTTTTCTATAGGTCATTTGGTTACAAATTGTCAAAAATCTCATCAGAGCTATGCTACTTGGTGGAAAGATGCTCTTCATGAGAATCTTACTGTGGGTGAATCTTATGATGATTCTGGGGATGATGACTTGGCCCCTAATGTCGTGGCTTCTTTTGTTAATGGTTCTCAATTGCCATCCACTGTTGTTGTTGTTGTTTTTGCTCCTAGGTCTCCTACAATTGTTGTTGGTTCTGATACTGTTGTTGTTGTTTTTGCTCCTAGGTCTCCTACAATTGTTGTTGGTTCTGATACTGTTGTTGTTGTTGGTATTGGTGGTTCTTCTATAGCTATTGGTTTTTCTGCAGTTGATACTAATGTGATTGGTTTGTCCACAGTTGTTGTTGTGGCTGGTGGGGTTGTTGTTGTTAATGTTGATGATTTTTTTTGTTAATGTGACAACTAGTTTATCTGCGGTTACTATTGTTGTTGTTGGTTGTGGGAGTGACATTCTTCCTTTGGTGTCTTGTCCTCCAACTTCCCCTTTCTCTATTCCTTCAGAGGATGATCTTTCTTAGATGGTTGTACAAAGAAGGAAGACAGGTCTCCCTAAGCATAATGTTTCCTCTTAGTCCCTTGTTAAATTTGTTTGTGGTGGTTGGAAGGTTGCACATGTGTTTTAGCTTTGTTTTTTCCACTATTGCTTGAGGTTTTTTGGTTGTTGGTCTTCTTTATTTATCTTTGGAGCAGTTGTTTATATCTTTTGTGGTTTTTGGGTTTTTAGATGTTGCTGACAATCTAGTGTTGTATCTTTTGAGCAGCATTTTGTACCTAAAGTTGTAAAGGGTTTAGGGTCCCTTCAAAACCTATTTTTCCCATATAATCAAAACAATATTCTATTAATACTCAAATTAAAAATTGAAATAATTATTTTATTATTAAATGTATTTTACTTTAATACTATTTATTAATATATTTTCTTTTATTCTTTTTATACAACAAGGGTGTCCCCGCGACCCAACCCAGTAGCCCGTATCTTAGGTACTTGGGGTACCTGGGGTGAGCTGGGGTGAGACTAGTCCTCTAAGGGTGAGATCCCCTGCCCGCAAGAAGTCCCACCTTTGAAACCCAAGAGAGGAGTCGAACCCGAGACCTAAAATTTTTATGGTAAAGTCCATTCCTATACCCCGGGTCAACGTAGTATGAACTGGCACACAATATTACTGACCCTTGCCTCTCCCACTATGAAGCAGAGTTAAATTATTAAAATATTTTTAAAAAAATAATTATTATATTTTGACTTCTTATAAAATATTAAACAATTATAATTATAAAAACTACATTTTTGACCTACTACGCTAAAATTAATAATTATTGTAGACATGGAAAATTGACCGACACACTTGATCCTAACTACTAACATCAATTCATCCCTAATCACCATCTCAACTTGTCATCACTTTCATCTCTTAAACAAATAAATTATTATTTATCTGATTAAGTCACTCTTCCTTGTTGATTAAATTAATCAATTTAATTTAATTAACTCTGAGTCTCTGTTTAATAAATAATTCACTTTATTTAATTAAATCTTTAAAGTTATCTTATTAAATTAAATAAATTAAACGTTATTTAATTTAATCTAACACTATCCCCTTTGGTTAAATAAATCAAATCATTTATTTAATTAAACATTTCCTCTCAATTTTTTATTTAAATCGATTCATAAATTTAAATCAAAATTGTCACATCTCCTAAATCCCTCATTAAATTAATTAACCTTTTGATTAATTTAATCATAATCTCCAAATTCCTCTAGACAATGCAACTTGCACAATAAATCAATTACTTTGATTTATTAACATGCCTATTTTCTCTCAACATGGAATAAAGAGGGGAATATTCTTCCAAATTTGAAAATCCCTCCAAGTGGATTTGTCCTTCCAACAAGACATACATTTCTCTTACATGTCCTTGTGCATTGAGCCAAGTGGCATTTATTTCATTTTTTTTCCCTCTTACATGTCATTTCACAAATTTCAAATTCCACCTAATATCATTTATTGTGCACAACCTTCACCCATTCACATCTTGACAAGTGGCACTTGGCCATTGGATGTTGAATGATCCCACATTGCTCAAATCTTGCTCTTTCTTCCAATTTGAAATCTATAAATAAAAGACTCTTCCTCTCATTCATCATCCACAATTTGGATTCAAATTTATTATCTTCACATTAGAGCAATATCATCTATTTTCTTGAGCATTTTTCATCACCACAACTAGGTTATTGTAGGTTTTCTCAAGGATTCATCTTGTTCTTCATCAACAAAGTGGATCAATCTCCACCAAATCATCAAGCTTACTAAAGATTTGGGAAAGGGAAAATTTTTACACACAATTGGCACCAATTCCCCCATGGAATAAAGTGTTTGCATTATTTGAATTAGGATTTAACTTAGTTTCTTGTTTTTTTCTTCATTCATTTCCTATTTTGAATATTATAGATGGATTTTATGGGGAATACTTGTTCTTACTTGCATATGAACCTAATAATGTGTTTTTTTCTTGTGTTTGTGCAGGTATAAGGATTGGGGTTCACATTTTGGCGCTAGAAGGAGGGAAAATCTCAAGATCTAATCATGTTTTTCCAAGAAATTTTGTGCTTTTTTGCTTTTGTTGCAGGTTCTAGGAAACTCGGTTGCTGACTGTCAAGCAGTGCAATATCGGATCGCTAGAAGTTTCAAACTCCACCGCTGAGATCTTCCCACCTAAAAATTCAAATTTTTAAACTCTACCGTGGGTTTCTAAATTCCAAACTGCGACGCTGGGTCAAATAGCACCACACTCGCACTCTTTGTTTCACTGCAGAGCGCCGCTATTAGAAATTAGCGATGCTATATTGCATCGGTGGAGTTTCTAAACTTCGTCGTACTCATTGACAACGTCGCTGGGTTAGGGTAAAAAGTGTAAATTTATTTAATTTTGACATGTGCCTTTTAAGATTTGATTTTTTGAACTTCTGACTTATTTGTTGTCTCTGTGTTTTCTGGTTTTAATCATTTTTTTGCAGGTTAGGGCAAGGAGAAAATGAAGTTGAAGGTGACATTATGGCATCATCATCATGATATATCAAGTGTTTTTCAACACTTTAGTGTTGAACAACACTTTAGTGTTTATTCAACACTTTTAGGGAGATCATAATCTCTCTTAAAAAGAAATTTTTTACTCTTCATGCTCTTAGGAAATACTACATTGCATTTGGGTCCTAAAAAGAACATTACAATTTTTTTAATTTTTAGCAAACAAAGGGTTAAAAAGGACTTTAGGACAAACTCACTAGATTTGGTTTAAGGATTAACAATTGAACAAGGAAAATCTCACATTTCCTTTGGTGCTTCAAAAATAATTCATTATTGCTTTGGAAGATTTAAAATGAACATGTGCTTTTGTGTCTTGTAATCTTTTTTGCAAATTAATTTCATTTAAAAAGGCGTATGCGCTTCTCTCGTGCTTCACGGTGATCTTGAGAATCAAAAGTCTTTTTGGTGACATTAAGTTGCATAAAAGATTGCCTCCACATTTCAATTTGGGTACCTAAAAAATTGAACCAATCTTGCGAGTGTGAGCGTGGAATATTGCGAGTGTTCTCCCTTTGTTTTTCAACGAAGTTTGATTGAACTAGGGGATATGCTTGCTCATTGTTGTTTATCTTAGCGGGCCTGCCTTGTGGGAAAAATTAATCACCCAAGGGAATGACCCAACTGGGAACACGCTAAAGACAAGCGACTTCCACCCAGGATATAAGTGTGGATATTGGAACAAAGGCCAATATCATGAGGATTATTCCAACGAGAATGGCAACAATGGTCTCTCACCGCATGGATAGTCCCCCACGAACAGAATGCTCGCATTAAAACCCTTGTTTAGCAAAGGCCAAAATCCTTAACTATTTTGTTGGTGCTAAAGGTCATGTCCTTTGAAGCCGCCCCACATATACATGGGGTTCTATTATAGAGATGAAAAGTATTCCATGGGAGTTTCATAGGTAT
This sequence comes from Sequoiadendron giganteum, assembly GCA_007115665.2. Lineage (NCBI taxonomy): Eukaryota > Viridiplantae > Streptophyta > Pinopsida > Cupressales > Cupressaceae > Sequoiadendron > Sequoiadendron giganteum. The sequence goes on from CM021105.1 coordinate 575,913,988, forward strand.
TGATACTTGGCTGACCCGAAAAGTGTGTGTCGTAGAGGGGAGCCAATGTGGTTAAGCATCTAATCATCCACACTGAATATGTGCAGCTGGATTTATCCAAGTGCAAACCCAACAAAATATTGTCTCATCATTCTAGGATTGTACATGCTCTTGGAAACAAAACACTTTTCTTGAATCTCAAAATGGTTGAAAACAAACACTCACAAAGGTCTTCAAAATTTCAAACCCTTTAGAGGAAGAAAATACCTTTGATGAATTCAAGTGCTCTTTCTTGTCCTATGGATTTATCCTTAGAGGCTTCTAATTATTTGGATTCAATCATAATTTTCTCTCTCTAAATTCAACTTAGGGAAACTATGCTTTTGAAACCTTGATTTTCACATAATGGACCTTTTGGAATGAAAAGGAATTGAGACATAGACATTTAGTTTGAAATTTTAATCAAGAAATTGTTTGTGGTAAAAGGAACCCATTAAGCAAAGATAAGGACAATTGACCCCACACATGTGTCCCCTCAAATGATTTCCCACAAAATAAAAATTTGGAAACCAAAGTTAAAAATTCTTAGTCCAAAAGCTTGTGAAAATCATGTTGAAAGACTTTTTGAAGTTAGAGAAAGATTGGTTTACAAATTCTACAAGAAAGCTTCAAGAAATAACCCTAACTTGTATGAGTTTTACTATCAGAAAAATCCTAATCTTTTTCAAAGGTTTTTGCTTTTCTCACATAGGAAGTATGGCATGTTCTTCAAAACTGAGGTCTTGAAAGAAAGAGTCTTGTCTAGGTCAATTCTAGGATCAAAATCATCACTCTCACCCATCCCTCAAACATCAAAAATCAAAAATCACCTCACCAAAAAACTCTTGGGAACTTTGAAAACATCATGCTAAACTTCTAGGAAAAATCAAAACCACTTTTTTTGACTTAACACACTTAGTCAAACCATCTTCTTGTGTACAAGTTTACTCTAGGATAACACAACTTCCTAGGGTTTACAAGTGCATTATCCAAAATCACTTTATTTTGACTTAACACACTTAGTCAAAATATCCTCTTATGTACGAGTTTACTCTAGGATAACACAACTTCCTAGAGTTTACAAGTGCATTATCACTTTGTTTGACTTAGCACACTTAGTCAAATTACCCTCAATCAAATCCAATCAAATCAAGCCCTAAAGTTTAGCATTTTTCTCCAAGGTTCCTTAAGAGTTTTCATCATTTGTATCATCCATCTTCCACTTGTCTCATCCCCATCATCACTTTGATCCTTAATATATCCTAGTTCTTCTTCTCTTTTTGTGCCTAAAGATTAGATCAATCGATCTCCATTTTATGGTGCAAACAAGATCACAACACAAGAAGAATATAGAAATCACCAAGGAAACATCAACTTCAAGTGATCTAAGTCAAACTGCTCCTAAAATAAATCTTGTGGGATCAAGCAACTCCTCTTTACCATCACAAAACCCCCAAGAGGAGGATCAAGAAGAGGACGTCACCGACAAAGACTTGGGAATGACACAAGAGGAAATAGTTGAAATGATTCAAAATCTTGAGAATCATAGAATCGTCAATGCCATGTTGAAACTCAATCCTTCCCTATACATACTTGAGTTAGCGAAAGAAGGGGCCAAACTCCCTTCTAACTATGATGTAAGTACTATTGTGGAAAGACCTCTTGTGAACATGCCCCCAATATTACTTCCAAGCATCACTCAAGACATCCCACAAATCATATCTTCTATCGCTTCAACCCCAGCGGTTGTTAACAAGGGAAGCGCAATGCTTCAACAAATCCAAATACATCACCGTGTGAGAAACAGACGGTTGGATACAAGCACCACACCGGACCAAGCCATCCTGGTAAATCCATTACACCCTAACTTCTCACTTACATTCCAAATCATATGGATTCATCCTTATTTCATGCAACACAAATCTATATGCTAGATACACAAACCTCTCCCCATTATTTCACAAGGAGAAGGTCGGTTATTTGGAATAAGGGGAGTCTTTGATCCCTCCTCATCATCACTTTTCTAAGGGAATACACCATCATTCCCTCCATTACCATTAACATCTGTATCACCTCTTGGGTTGGGACTTCCCCCCTTACCCGCCATCAATCTACCAAGTCAAAGAAATCAAAACATCATATCAAGACCTCTTGCTTTGCCATCAATATCGCAACAACAGATGGAAACCATCCAAGCAACCCCAATGGTCAACACATCCACCATTCCTCAGGTGCCTCGAGGACCAAACATCTCGGTCACACCCTCCACCACTCGAACCCTAATCATCAGCATGACCGTCCCGCTCATCACCATGGTCAACACCGTTCCCAATCCTTCGCTAGTACCGCCAAAGGTCAACATGATGAACTCATTCATCACCAAGATACAAGTAGTTCAACAAGCTTCCCATCAAAAAGTGCTTCAACGAAACCAACAAGTTGCACAGCTGCCTACCCAGCCAGTGCAAATGTAATTAGCCACACAAAAAGCTACTCAAGTTGCTCAAGCTGCACAAGCTGCTCAAGTTGCTCAAGCCGCACAAGCTACACAAGTAGCCCAACAAGCATAGGCTCAAGATCAAGCCCAATACCGAGCTCAACAGGTGCAAGCACAATACTAGGCACAATTGCAAGTGATTCATCAACAAGCATATCAACAAGCTTTGTTGGCACAATAGCAACTAGACTAGCAACAAGCTTTTTTGGCACAACATCTAGACCAACAAAAAGCTTTGTTGGAACAACAACAACAAGACCAACAACAAGCTTTGTTGGAACAACAGTAATAGGAACAACAACGAGCATTATTGGCACAAAAAATGCAGGCATATCAGTAGACCTTAATCGTGCAGTCTTCTCATATGTATAACTCTTTATAGAACTCTAGGACGTTATTGGTGGGAATGTGATGGTCAATTGCAAGAATCTCCTCTGTAATTTTTGTTGTGGGGTAGGAGTATAAAATCCTACTTTGTCTTAGGAAATTCTCTGTAGAACATGGAAATCTCCCCCTCCTATTGAGCTTACGTCAAGACAACATTTAGTAAGATAAATCAATCTATTTAAAACAATAATTTAAAGAGTGGAAGAATGAGCAAAGACTATTAAGGGATATTAAATTAGTTAATGTTTTTGAAAATATCATACCTCTAAAGCCATCCAAATTTTAGGTGTGAAAGGAAATACATAATTGCATATTTGATGAAAGACAATACTTGATAAAATAAAGAATCCAATGATAGGTAGAGAAAAATAGCTTAAGATTTAAAGAAAAATAACTTATTTAGAGATTAAAAAGACATTATCACTATATAAGCATGTAATTGAAAAAACTAGATATCCATTGTATATGGACAACCAAAGCCAAACATTTACTGGATGAATAATACTAGCTTCATAATCTCAATTAAATGAATATTTGAAAAAAAAATCTACCCTATTCTCTAGAGAACCAAAATAAATTTAGTCGAACTAAGATCCGATTTAAAAGAAATTCAATTAATTTGACCCACATCATAATGTAATTTCTACTTGTGTCACCAAAAAGTATAGCCTTTGACACTTTTCACTCATTTGGGCCTTTGCCTATGGATTTTGGACCTTTTTGGACCTCTTTTTACCCCTTTCCAAGCCTTGTGCCAAAGTGTTGTAACATGTTGCAATACATTTTCACACTTTCCTAGGTTTTTCGTCACTAAATCAACCCTTTCCTATGCTATAATGACCCCTTAATACACATGCATACCTTACTTTAGTGTGTTTTGTGAGACAATCCCAACAAACATCAATAACCACATGTTACTCCTCGAAAACCAATCAAAAATGCCCAAGTGGACTAGGTCGCCACCTTGGGTGACCTAGTCCCATGTGGCTTAAAATTTAAATTTAACTTAATATTCTTTCGGGATTTTGTCTCTAAAACCCTAAGGTCAACCTGTATGGTGTTATTTCAAGAAAACTAGGGCATAACTTCTATAAATAAGGGTCTTTCTCATATTTTTCACCCTAATTCCATTCATTTTAAACCCTAATTCCTCTTCTCAATCACTCTCACTCCTCCTTCTCAAGCAAGCTAGGGTTTGAGTATTCCAAGTCAACAAGACATCTTTTTTGAAGCATTCAAGGGTTGATTGCTACAGCAACACAGGATCTCTCATCATGGTGAGGTAACTCACTCCATCACTTCATGTTTCATGTTTCATTACATTATTTCTATTCATTTTTGTTTAGTTACCTAAAAGGGTTTTGACTAAGGAAAACCGCTAATCCCTAACAATCAATATTTTCTCTTTCTTTCCTTGTATGTTTGTAGATTTAGGTGCTTTGAAGATCATTAAAGACTTTAAAGACATGTTGAAGACCTCTCCTTGCTTGCAAAGTCCAAACATCCACCAAAATTCACTTTCAAACTTGAATATCAGAGTTTTAGAAGCGAACAACTATGAAGAACCAAGGTACAAACTGAGGGCTTCTATTTCCCCTTCAAAACTTCTAGAAATATTGAAGAGGATTAAGTCACCAACAATGGTGACCTAGTCCCACTAGATAATTCTTTCTATGATTTTCACATTTCAAAAAACCGATTTGGCAAAAACAGGCTCTAGACCAATTTTTTCAAATCTGGGACTAGGTCATCCAAATTGGCACAAGTGTCCCTATCGGCTTCTGCAACATTTTCATCAGCATTCCAGTCCTCCATCAGATCCTTCTTCAAATTCCAGGTATACACATTCTATCTCCTTCATTTATGTTTAGTTTAGTGTACATTCTTAGGTCATTTTGTACATGTTCGCATACAACATTGTGTTTTCCAGCACTTTGCATTTGCATAGTTTAGCATTTAATATATCACTTGCATTTTCATTTTATTACACTTAGACACATTTTCACACACCTCACAACCCTTAATCCTTTGAATGAACTCAACCAAAAAGGTATATCATTAAGTGGAAAGAGAGTCATTTCCTAAACCAAGTGCTCTTTAGGTGAAAAACCCTAAGGGCCTCATAAAGGGGAATCCTCTTTCCCTTTTAGCATATCATCTTTTTGGTGGTTCATTTTGGTGAACCTAATGTCTGCGCCCTCTTGTTTGATTCAGAGTCTTTCATCATCCTAAGTTTGCATTACATTGCATTGTGCATTGTTTAATTTGCATTCTAGGGTTTTAAAATTTTGCATAGTGAAAGTGTATTAGGTTGCATTTTTGCATCTTAGAACATTAATCATCTCTAAAATTTTGCATTTTACTATTAGGCCTGTATCACTCCATACAGAAACCACCCGAACCAATCCAATACATTTGAAAAATCTCAAAACAATCCCTAAGAGGACTAAGTCGCCACTTTGGGCGACCTAGTCCCTTTAGGCCCCTAAAACTGCCCTTTACAGAGCTAAAAACTCTATTTTTATGTTTCTATTTTGTGCCATTATCTATCTATATCAATTGTTTGTGTTTCTGTAACATGCATTTCATTCTGTTTAGCTTAAATTAGCTCATTTCATGCATTGCACATTTTCACATTTTGCATTCACAACATTTTAGTTTCAAATCATCGCATAGTGTAAGATCAGTGAATTACTTTGTTTGACATTTGAAAATTGCATTTCATGTTAAGTCTTTACATTGCATTGTAAATTATTCAAACATGTTAGTTTCAATTCTTTCCAAAATTACAAAGAAAAATTTAGTAAATAAACATGTTAATCATTCATTCAATGCATTCCCTAGTTATGAGAGTCTAGTGAATGAAAATGTTAATAATTGTCTTGAACTTACACTACCTTCTATCTCTCCTATTTGTGAGGATGATGTGTTAGAAGAAAATACAAACATAGACAATCATGATGATCATAATTTTTCCTCTCTTGATACCTCTCCTTCTAGTGATGAAGGTATCTTGCTCAAAGAAGGTACAATCGATGAGCATCATGAAGGTCTTGTTTGTTCTTCTCCTCATCCCCTTTGGGAAGATATTTTAGCACATGAACATGAAATCATAAACACATTTCTAAACATTACCTTACCTATTCTCCTTAACCATGATGATCAAAATTTTCCTTCTTCTAATGTCCTCCCTCGATGTAAAGAGGACATGTTGGTGTTAGAAGATCCTTCTCCTAAGAATCATAAGACTCTCGACCCTCCCTACCAATTTGAAACTCATAGTGGCCCTTCTCTTGATGCATCCTCCCCTTATAGTGAAGAATGTGATGAACCTCTTCCAAGCTCTCATACTAGGGTCGATAGTAGGGAACAAGAGAATGAGCCCTTTGACAATCAAATAGAATTCTATCCTAATCCTTCCTCTCCTCATAATCCTATCATTGATCATTTCCTTAATAATATTACGCCCTTACAAGAAGTTTTAGAGCCTCTCTTACACTCTCCTTCCCTAAGGGATGTTAATATTATTCAACCTCAACTCATCCTTTACCCACCTTCCAACAAAACCAGACCTGAATTTATCCTCTACCCACCTCATAACAATGTGTTGTAGCAACCGAGTCATAATACCATTGCTCATACACATTACACCCACAACAACCCATGATCCCAACAACCACCCTCCACTTCCTTACCTTATGTGTCACCAAAAAGTATAGTCGTTGGCACTTTTCACTCATTTTGGCCTTTACCCTTGGATTTTGGCCTTGTTTTGTTTTGATTCAGTCTTGAATGCTTGCAATTCAACAATATTCTAATGGTGTTTTACTAAGGTGTTGTGAAGTGTTTTAACACATCTTCCCACTTTTCTAAGACCCTTTCAACACAATTCACCTAAATAACCCCCTTTTACCCCTTTCCAAGCCTTGTGTCAAGGTGTTGTAAAGTGTTGTAAGGAATTTTCACACTTTCCTAGGCTTATAATCCACTAATTAACCCTTTTCTTATGTTAATTTGTCCCCTTTATGTACTTTTAGGCCCGAATTAAGTGTGTTTCAGGAGGCAAACCTATTAAACATCATTAATCACCATTTTATTCCTAACCACCACTTGAAATTTTCCAAGTGGACTAGGTCACCACCTTGGGCGACTGTTGATTGTGTTTTCTACACACCAACAACTCAAACAAAATATGATATCCTATCTCTCTTGAAAGGTGAATCTCTATTAGCAAGCCTCAAGAGGTAACCCCAAGGTCTCTAATGTCAGGTCTTGACAATGCAAAAACAACTCAGTGATAAATGTGAAAATGTTGGTAATCACAAGGGGCCTTACAAATGAACAATGGTGGAAGTATACTTTCATTAGATGTAGCAATATGGTGATGCTTTCAATCCTAAAACTAACCCAGATTCAAAGAAAGATCAAAGAGAGATAAGGGTTGAGAGAGATCATATTCTAATTTCTAAGATTAGTCACAACAATGATGAAAGCTACAAATGGACAGATCCCCAATAAAACCAATCTCTTCTTGACCAAGGACAAGCCCAAAACTACATATAAATGGTGCAATCTTTTAAGGAGATTAGAATATTTTCAGACTATGAACATTCATCCATATACCCAATAACTGGTGCGATGTAAACAAGCATTCACAGTTGAACTTAACACAAAATAGGGCCCAGACTAACTTTGCACAACAAATTACAATCAGAAAATTGCTATAAGTATAAACCAGAGATTGGTCAACATCATTAACATTGCACCATCATTGCAAAAGAACTGAACTCTAACATCTAACATCTAATATTGAGAATCAAGAACAAGAAACCATAAGGCTATCAAAGATCAACACAAAGTTTTCCAAAATCAATAACCCATTCGCATTATCTTCTCTAGCATTTACATAATAGTCTTCCAGCTCTCTCCTCTCCTACAGCTACTAACTTGCAGAATCTAACTTCTAAACTAGCCAATTCTGGCTTTCTAATTACCTTAGCTTCTAACCTAATTCTAACCCCTTACAAAAGAGAAGGCCCTAGCCTTTTATAGATATTACATTTTCAAATCAAAGGCCAGGATTTAATCCATCCAATGGTATAGATTACCCCTAGAAGCACCCAATAGTTACATCAAGTTTTATAAAATCAGGATACATCACCAACCAATCAGAAAATTCAACTACATTGTGGCCCAATGACATTAAATTTGAGAACATCCTCATTGGAGAATAAATATAGCTTCACATGTCTCTCCTTGTTAAAGGCACTTTTTCAATTGGCATATAGCTAGCGGCATAGATTCATAGGCAGGTTCATATTTAATATTTGAGTTGAACTCTAAAATCCCCCTTGGCAGCATCCTCAGGCACGAATCCATATGCAAGTGGACTTGAAGGCAATCTGGACACCCCACCTTTGGGCACGCTTTCTTATGTAAGTCTTCTTAGGCAGTTTGAATTTATCCCCTTTTGGCACGTTTCCATATACAAGTCTCCCCTTTTGATTTATTTAATCCTATTAAGAAAACTTTCCATTTCTGGAAATTTTTATTTTTGAGAATTTTATATTTTCGGGAACATTTTCAAATTTCAAGAAAATTTTCCATTTTTGGAAAACTTTGGGATTTTTGAGGAGTTTCAACATCATAAAGCTCATGCACTGCTGCCAGTTTGGTGGGTGCATTGCCAAACATTCTCTGTTGAAAGTCATCATAGTCTACATGGGACTTAGCCTAGGCAGAAGAAATCTTGGACTCTGGCCACACGCCCTTGAAGTCATACTTCATCTTTTCTAATCTTCCTTTAACCTCCTCTTGCACCAAATCAACCTTTGTCTTGGTAGTCTCATCAGGACTCAGCTCTTCCTGCATCTATTAGAGAAAAGCCATAGTTAACCAAATGCAAACAATAGCACAACATGCCATTCATTCAATAAGATTTTTCAATACAATCTAAATGACATGATTTAATGTAAATTATAACATCAATATGAGCCCTAAATGATAATGCAAGAAAAACAATTCACTTCTATTGAAAACTGGTAGCTTCGGACAAAGATCAATATTGATTGCACTCATACATTATCATTACTGATATCAAATCTCCTGTGGTATGTATAATTTGCTTTCATATATATGTCTTGATTATGATTGATTGTCGGTCTTGTTTAATTGAAGGGATGTCAATTGAAAAGTCACGTCTTTTCTCAAACATATATATAAGAGTCTTGATCTTCAAAGTAGAATATCGAAATCAATAAATCATCTACTCTTGTAGATTGAATCTCTCCAGAAAGATATTAAGACTTGTCTAAGTTGTTCGATCCTCAACATGGTATCAGAGCAAGGTTAGGAAAGATTTGATTAAATTCTTAATCTCTGTTGGTTGTGAGTTCCATCAGAAATACATAAAGCAGAAAAGCATTAAACAGCGTAAGTTCCTTCCATGACACTTTGTTATGCTTGATGTATTCAAGAGATAAAGTCGCATCGAGCTAGTGAAGAAATTGTTGCAGTCGCTTCCCATAAGGAAAGCTCGAATGTTTCCATGCATGCAATGTCACCCGATGGCTGTAGCTTCACTCTCGATTTCATCTCTTCCAACGGCCTTACAATTCTTCTTTGTCGGACCCGTGAGTTGTGTTGCGACTTGTGGAATCTTGAATGCTCAGAATTCGCTATCTTCATGCGGCAGATGTCTCTCGAGATTTGTAAAATGAAAGATGCCCATCAATCTTGCTCAGGAATAAACTCCCAATTGATTTCAGCCCTTGAAGTGGTGTTGGTTAGTTACGGGATATCCTGTTGCTATAATCGAAGCACATAGAGAATTTCATGATGCGTCTTTGGTGTCTTCCAAACCTGAACTCCTTGTGTTTGCCTTTGTCTTTACCACAACTCATGAGTGCCTCTGGAAATCTCCCGATCCCAAGCCTATTGTCGTGATGATGGATCCCAACTCTTCTCAGGGGAATGAATGAAGAAGATAGACTCCTGGGATGCTCTACACAAGATTGGAGAACACGCAATGAAGTATATGTCACCCTTCTAGTGGTGGCATAATGGGAATTCCATTGAAGTGACTTGGCGGTATGTTCATAGAAAAGGAGAGACGGTTGGCATCTCCCTTGAAAAGAACAGGAACAGTCTTCGAACTATTTTTTTTCACATATGGTTAAGGCTATGTTCGGGGAATCAAGGAGGATGAGATTAATTTCTATAGCCATTGCTTCTTTCTTCCTAAAGAGTTGTTTTATTATGCTATCGAATTCTGGTCATAAAACAGTGAGAAGAGTTTCTAATTCTCTGTCAAGGAAGGAGTTAGGTAGGCCATTGTATGGTAGATGCGATCATGTTTAAATCTATCCTTGTGGATGCACGGGTTGAGTGAAGTAACACGGCTGGAGTCTTTCCATGCTTGTTTATTAGCCACAGGTTGTTAGAGTTTATTGTGGGTTGTATAAAGGATTTATGAAGACCTAAATTTAGTTATGGTGATCAGGCCAAATTCTGGCAACATAAGAAAACTAAGATATTATTGGAAGTCTTCCACTTGGACTCTTGGAGAGTAACTAGGATTCCAACATCAGTTAGGAGGCGACGCCACTGCTAAGAGTAGAGGAAATTGCACTGTGCTACCTGGAAATTAAATGAGCACTGTCACAGGAGTCTTCAATTTTTTAGCTCATGTGAAGGGTAGACTCGATGTGATCAATGCCACTATAAAGGGCGGAGAGAGTAGATATTGTGATTAATCATTCAAATTCATGACTTCATTAAGGACAGATCAAAATATTTAAAGAGATGAGTATTCTTTGGTCACTGAGTTATATCATTTATTTTTGATCTTGTGAACTCTCTTGAATTGTGTTGTGTTCACTAGCATAAGATCCTTTGAAAATTTCATTCATGATATAACTTGTATGATTTTTACCTTGATATTTCTTTGGATAGTTATGAACTATTTATAATCTCTTCTAAATGCTTTCAGGTCAGATCAGAAGCATAAGAGATTGTTTACAAAAGAAGAAGAAAATGAAGACTCTGCTTGCAACCATTAGACTGTGTGGATGGCTGAAGTCATCCCTTCTAAAAGGAAGTAATTAGAGCTTCAAAGGGAGTCTCATCTTCACTTGTTGTAATGCTTTGAGATAGAGAAATATGAGGTGAAAGCCTTGTTCATCTCTGAGACTGAGATGAGGCGTCATGTTGAGAGACTCCATGACGACAGGTCCCAGGATCTAAAGAGACCCATGCACTCACAGTATGGCTTAAGGGGGGGTGTTGGATATAAGCCACACCCAGACTAATGATGGGCTGGCCACAAGAGGCCAATAGCACAATTAATAGAGCACTCCAGCTACAAATAGAAGGTCCTAGTGAATGCTCTAAGCCAATTCATGTGCAAACCAAAGTAAATCCACCTTATGGTTGTAAAACACATATTGAGATATCTTCAAAGCACCATTGGATTTGTTTAGGCTGGGAGTGTAACCAATTAGAAAAGTACATCAGGATGTTGCTTCAGGTTAGGATCAGCTATGATCTCTTGGATCTGTAGAAAATAGTCTTCGGTGGCTCAAAGCTTGATAGAAACTGAATACATTGCAGACTTTATGAGGGCAAGAGAAGCAGTTTGGCTTCGTAAATTGCTTGTGGGACTCCTTGATCTAAGCACATTGACATCCCCTACCATTATGAGACATGGTAGAAAGGAATGTGATCCAATTGGAGTATGTTATTTCAAATGATCAAACAAAAGACATTCACACCACACCTCTCTCCCAAATCAAGGTAGAACACTTCAGGAAGAAACTGGTATGGTTGAAATGTAATTTGATATTATGTTGAAATTCAAATTATTTATAAGTTGTACTAACATATATAAAGATGTTTAATGTGTAAACTCTTTTGTCATGTGTGTGACTCCATGACCTTATGGGCCTACTTCCCCTTTGTACATTATTGAAAGGTGACGATCTTTCTAATAATGAACACTTGTATTTGGCATTGTAAAGTGATGACTCTACAATTATAAACTATCATGATAGATATCATGTGACTTGATATTTGTGGACATGTCATGATAGTATCTCTTGGACACCTTGATGGATATCATGGGACTTGATATCATTTGAAGATCATTGTGATCCTTAAGAGATAATCATGGTGGATATTTATATCCGTGGATATGCCATGAATTATGGTAGACATCATGTGACTTAATGTTAGTGCACATACCATAATGAAGATGCGTTATGAAGAATTTCATATGACTTGACACTTTCAGAAGCATACCATATCTTCTGATATCACGAGTTAGGTGATATCACTTTCACTTGATAAAAGTTATCTTCCCTAGTTAAAAGAGGGAGTGTTGAATAAAGAAGATGTGTTATGAAGAATATCATGTGACTTGACACTTTCAGAAGCATACCATATCTTCTGATATCATGAGTTAGGTAATTTCACATATACTTGATGGAGGTTATTTCCTTAGAGGGAGTGTTGAATAGTGAAGATGTGTTATGAGGAACGTCATGTGACTTGACACTTCCAGAAGCATACCATATCTTCTGATATCACAAGTTAGGTGATATCAATATATACTTGGTTGGAGTTCTCTTCCCTAGCTAAGAGGGAGTGTTGAAAACTGGTAGCTTCGGTCAGAGATCAATATTGATATCAAATCTCTTGTGCTATGTATAATCTTCTTTCATATATATATGTCTTGATTATGATTGATTGTTGGCCTTGTTTAATCATAGGGATGTCAATCGAAAAGTCACGTCTTTTCTCAAACATATATATAAGAGTCTTGATCTTCAAAGTAGAATATCGAAATCAATAAATGTTCTGCTCTTGTAGATTAAATCTCTCCAGAAAGATATTAAGACTTGTCTAAGTTGTTCGATCCTCAACAACTTCATTAGATTATTCAAAGATATACAAGTGAATCACATTCAATTTGATCAATATCCAACAAGAAATGCTACACAAACACATGTGATCATCATGCTCAATATCATTTGTGATTAACATTTGAAATCTAAGCTGAAGGAGAGAGGTCAAAAAATCTGAGGGAGCTCGGATTCCCTGGCCAGACTAAAGCTCAAGTATTTCAAGGGGTCTCAGATTACTCGGGTGAACTAAAGTTTGGGAAATCCGAGCTAGCTCGGAATTAATGAACAGAGGATGAGTTCAAAGTTTTCTAAGTGTTCACCCCTTTTGAGTTCAGAATTTTGGATGCACAGTGGATTCGGAGAATTTGAGGGGGCTTGGATTCTCTGAGCGGATTAGAGCTCGAAAAATTTGAGCTACCTCAGAAAAATTGAGTTTTAGCTCGGGTTCCAAAAACATGTTAAGTGTTGGGACTACTTTGATATAAGTTGATGAATAATAACACTTCACCTTCCTAATATTGAATCATTGTTACTTCATAATGAAATTTGAGTCAAACAGTTTGTTCCAGAATTCACAATCACAAAACTAGGATTTTGAAATTAGGGTTTCGAATTAACTTTCTACAACAGAGCAATACCATCAAATCAAACAAGAAGAAACAACAAGGAATCAAGGGTTTCAATGAATCAAATCACCTAGTCTATTAGAATCTAAGCCCACTTCAAATTGATTGGCATGCACCCTTAAAGAATGAGAACCCTTAGTGGCAAAGAAAGAAACAAAAATCAAAACCCCCAAATTCAATGGTCGACTCATACCACAAGAATCCACAAAAAGCACAAAATGAATCCGAAACCATCTGAGGAATAAAAACATACCCCAAAATGGAACACAATGAAGGAGGATGCAATGGAAGACCTATAATGGAAACCCTTTAACCCTTGAATGATCACACAGAGAAAACAAAACTTCACCTTGGAGCTCAAATCGAATGTTGGGTGAAGGCGACCTCTCTCAACTTCAAATATGCACAAAGAAAAATGACATAAATGACCTTTCAAACCTTTCTTACATACTCATTAATGCGAGTGCTAATAAATTCATACAAGTACATCCTTAGAATTTTGAAAATACGAAGGGGGCTTGGACCCGAGGAATCCAAGGTAGCTCAGATTACCCGACCGGATTAAGGTTCAGGCAATTCAAGGTACCTCATATTTCCCAGATCTACTCTAGACTTAGATAGTTTTTCTTCCAGATCAAGATTCCAAGCAAGGGTCAACCTCAAGGAGCTAGGCAATCATCATGACATTACAAAATAACATCTCAAATACAAATTTATCATTAAGTACATGGGCGAAACAAAACCAAGACCGAGAGACCTATCCCTTAAGGGGATGAAGTCAAGACCCTACGATAACAAAAAAGGAGACAAAGCAAGAAAATAGGGTCCTCGCCTTAGGTGGAGTGTGTGTGCAGAAATTGCACAACAACGACGTAGTCCCTTTTGGCATAAATGTCAAATTTAAGACAAAAACCTAATGGGAAATTGCCTCCAAAACCCTAGTGTCGGCCTATCATGTTGCACTTTTGGGAAATCAGGGCATATGTTGTATAAATATGGGTTTTCACCCTCATTTTGTCTTTCTTACACACTCTCCCCTTAAGCGCATTTTCATCTTCATAAGCACTCTTGCACTCAAGCTTCCCAAACAAGAAATCAAGCACAAGCAACCTCCATTGGAGTTGATTCTTGCATGTTGCAAACTTCAACAACAAAGGATTTGGTGAGCATTTACATTATTTATCATTCAAGCATCTCTCCTTTGATTTCTATCTCATTTGGGTTTAGTTACCATCAAAGGGGTTTGACTTAGGAAAACCCCTATTTCCTAACCCCAACATTCTCTTTGTCTTTTCATGTGTTTTGCAGACCTTGTACTCGAATTTAACAAGATTCAAAGTGTTGGAGAAAGTATGAACATTCCATTCAAGTCACATCAAGACATCAAACACTAGGAGGAGCAAAAAGATAAGTTGCAGGTCATCTTCAGGAGATTCAAGCACGGACTATTGCAAAAAAGGAAAGTACCAGCTGGGACCCACAAAATTAGACCCTAAATCTTCCAAAAGCACTAGGAGGACTAGGTCACCATGATTGGCGACCTTGTCCCTCTGCTAAGCTTGTAAAAGGGTTTTTTAATTTATGGGTACCCTTTTCCCTGAAACCTAATCTGACAAAGTTTCCCAACAGGAGGACTAGGTCGCCCAACTTGGCATAAGTGTCCCTCTACTGATTTCAGGCAATTTCTAGAACTTTTTGGGACTTCTCATTTGCAAGTTTCATTTCATAGGTGCACACTCTCTGTTATTTCCTATTAGTTTCTAGATTGCATACATTTAGGGCATATAGTTTACCTTGCATTTAGTTACATTTGCTTTGTTTACATTTCATAGATTAGATTAGCATCATTTTATTTCAGTTTTCAGTCACACTCATCACACACAACACAACCCTAATCCAATCCTCCCTTTGAATGTAACTGCCAAAAACAACATAACCATCAAGTGGAAAGAGAGTTTATTCCTACACCAAAGTGCTCCTAGGTGAAAAACCCAAGGGACCTAGTAAAGGGAATCATCTTTCCCTTTTAGTGTTATATTTTTGGTGGTTCATTTTGGTGAACCCGATTGTAGACCACTTGTTAACTTTCTAGTTTTGCATTTCATCTTAGGAGAAAGCTTGCATTGCACTGACAATTTGCATTGTTTGCATCCTAGGGTTTGTAGAAAAGTGCATTAGTGAAAGTTCATGATAGAGTGTGTTTTGCATTACATTCTCATTAAGAAAATACAAAACTATTTTCATTTCCATTCTCTATTTGCATCAAAAAATCATAAAAAGCATAAAAAATAGTTAAAATTTGAGAAATTTGTCAAAAATAGCACTACTAGGACTAAGTCACCACTCTGGGTAACCTAGTCCTCTTGCACATTTTGCATAACAGCTTCTGTCATTTTCAACAAATTGTCTGCATTTCTATTGTCTGTAATTATCTTTTTGTTTCCATTTCCAGATTTTCTCTTTTAGTCCATTTCTTGTCCTTACTTTTCTTTCATCATGGCCTTGTCTTTCAAAAAGTTTTGGACATCCCTCAAATCCTTAATGGATATCTCAAGTTGCACCTTTGCCACTGATCCTAATGAACTTGAACCAAATCATGCTCAATCAACTCCCAATGAGTGTCCTCCTACTAAAGTAGACATCATTGGAGATGATGATGTTAGCATGTATCAGTTCCTCAATTATTGCCTTGACAATCTTGAAGCCAATGCAGCCTTTTACCCATCCATGCAACAACCCCCATTTCCCGACATGTCATCCCAAGATACATTTTCTTACCTCCATCCATAAACAAGTACTAAACCTAAGCTACATGTGCAAGGTGAGCCTAGTTCCTCCAATCTTGTCACTCATCCACCCTTTTACCATAGCCAAGTCACCCACCCTCCCATTAATCTTCAACAGACTTATGGAAAAGGGTTTACCATCCTAAGAAAACAAGGTGGTAATACAACAAACGAACATGCAATTCACAAATTTTATGAACAATTATCACTTGATGAACATACAACGGGCATAGGTTATCAAGATCCCCCTCGTGACAAGGTGCCTCCTCGATATTATCTTAGGCTCCATGATGATGGCACGATGATCTTCGATTCCCCTCCCGATTTGGGTGTTCTCCTTCCTAAATAATAGTCAACCTCTCCTCAAAACAATTTAACAAAGCTGACCCTTCAATCACTTCTGGACCTCTTGCCCTTGTCTCCTCTTTCGAAATTGGGGAATCTAACCGACGCAAGAGGCTCTATAAATTATAGAAACTTAAGTTTCCTCTCCGTCCACCACCTGAATGCGAGAGAAAATTATACATCCTCTTAAACAAAGGACTCATTACCTTACCTGATCATAATCGGTTGGTAATCTATCCTAAAGATTCTAATGTACCACATTGTTCTTACCATCATGTTCTTGTCCATAGAAGCAATGAATGTCACCATCTACGAGATATACTGAGAAAGTATCACTTCGTCGGTACTGAGTGCTACTCTATTGACCCCTAACCTACTCTCATGCACCTTTTCATGTAATAGTTGTAGACCATGCCCTTCTTACTATTACATGCTCCTTCCCATCACCTATCTCAGCTCACTCTATCCTTGCACTCAATGGGGGAAAGAGGTTGCTAGCCTTGTCCTAGTAAGGCATTTTTCCTTGTCCCTTAGCTTCATTGTTCACCTCCCGCTTATACCCACCGAGATTGGGAGGCAGATGATTTGCTTCATGGTTGACTTACACTTGCCTTATTAGTATTGTGTTTGTTTATGTAACATATGTTCCCCGTATTGTCATGTTTGATGTTCCCCTTCTTTGTGACATTCTTCTATATGTATCTCTATTCTTCTATATGTCGTGCCTTTCTTTTTGATTTTTGCTTTTCTTTTTGCCTTCCATTTGGGGATGATGCAAGGCATTGAGACTGTAATGTCTTCTTCATGTTGACCCAAATGGACCCTTTTCCTTTTTTCCTTCCATTTGGGGATGATGCAAGGCATTGAGACCGCAATGTCTCCTTCATGTTGACCCAAATGGACCCTTTTCCTTTATGTTTCCTTTTTTCCTTCCATTTGGGGATGATGCAATCCATTGAGACTGCAATGCCTCCTTCATGTTGACCCAAATGGACCCTTTTCCTTTTTGTTTCCTTTTTTCCTTCCATTTGGGGATGATGCAAAGCATTCAGACCGCAATGTCTCCTTCATGTTGACCCAAATGGACCCTTTTCCTTTTTGTTTCCTTTTTTCCTTCCATTTGGGGATGATACAAGGCATTGAGACTGCAATGTCTCCTTTATGTTGACCCAAATGGACCCTTTTCCTTTTTATTTCCTTTTTTCCTTCCATTTGGGGATGATGCAAGGCATTGAGACTACAATGTCTCCTTCATGTTGACCCAAATGGACCCTTTTCCTTTTTGTTTCCTTTTTTCCTTCCCTTTGGGGATGATGCAAGGCATTGAGACCGTAATGTCTCCTTCATTGACCCAAATGGACTCTTTTCCTTTTTGTTTCCTTTTTTCCTTCCATTTGAGGATAATGCAAGGCATTGAGACCGCAATGTCTCATTCATGTTGACTCAAAAACAAGGCTCTTTTTTGTTTTCCTTTTTCTTTTTCTTTTTCTTTTGTTTTCCTTTTGGGGACGATGCAAAGCATCGAGACATCCTATGTCTCTTCCATGTTGACCCAAAATGGCTTCTTTCTTTTAATTCACTTTCACTCTCTTGTGTCTTCTTCCAGTTCTACATGTATTTGGGGGAACGATGATAGTTCTGCACTCTCTTAATAAACATTGCAGCAATGAAGATACTAACCCCAAATCCATAGATCCCTTATGTGTTTGTGGTTTTTTATTTTGGGGGCAACCCCCATTTCCTTTGCTTTTTTTATTTTTGCATGATGCAGCCTTTCTTGGACACCTATCACTTGACATAGAGCTTTTCAAGTAGGCTCTAATGTCCTTTCATTTTCTTTTTTGCATGTTGTCTTTCTCTACTTTAAAGCAATTTCTCACAAAACAGTGTGTAGCAATCCCTTTAAAGTGGGGGCATACATTGGCACTATTTTATTTTGAATTTTTATTTAAGTTTTTCCTTGGTTCCTAGTGTAGCCTTATCACTTCACATGATGTGTTTTCTCACTTTGTGGATGACATTCGGTGTAATTTCCTTCATAAGTGTGACATATCTTAGCATATTACATTCTTCTCAGTGGCCTAATGCAACACACTACATCCCCTAAGTTGCAAATTTGCTATCCTTTGATAGGTCCTCTTTTGGAGACATTAGACACAATGTTCCCTAAATCAAAGACCTCATATGAACTAAACAAGACTCTTTGGAACACTCTTTTTACATTTTTTTTTAATTTTATTCTTTTTGCATTTTTACATGTTGCGTCTTTGCATTGTGCATACATGGCCACCTTGCATAACACAACTTGCATGACTGCCATGCCATCTTGCACTTTTTCATGAGTCTTAAGCATCCAAGGCTTTTCTTGTCCCATGAACCACACCCTTGTCTTTTGTGGCACCTTATCAAAGTTATCAGGAGGTATAGCTTTGGTATGGTTGAGCAGGAACCCCAACTAGCGGCACAACTTTCCCCATAGCCACCTTTGTGTGACTGTGAGTGTATACCAGCCATGTGTATGTATCTCACCTCCTTCTTGGCATTCTCACTTGGCATACAACCGAAAGTCTCATCGACCTAGAGTGAGTATATCCTTTCTTTCCGAATAAACAACCTAGATCTGATACACAACTAGTTGGACAAACGGTTGAAGCTTGATCTAACTTATCTCTCTCTTCACTCTTTCACATCACTCCTTGTGTGATCTTTTGTGCTTATGTTAGGTTTTCCATGGGATCTTGATCTTGGAGGCTTAATCATCCCTCTTGATCATAGTCATCCCACCTTACTAGCATGATTACATTAGATCCCGCTTGACATGGATGATTCGGCTACTTTAGTGTGAGTTTGAAGCAAGTTCATACTCTCACTAAAGTTGGGGCTAAATGTGTCACCAAACAGTGTAGTATTTGGCACTTTTTCACTCATTTCGGCCTTTTCCCTTGGATTTTGGCCTTATTTTGTCTTGATTCAGTCTTGAATTCTTGTAATTCAACAATATTCTAATGGTGTTTTACTAAGGTGTTGTGAAGTGTTGTAACACATCTTCCCACTTTTCTAAGACCCTTTTAACATAATTCACCTAAATAACTCCCTTTTACCCCTTTCCAAGCCTTGTGTTAAGGTGTTGTAAAGTGTTGTAAGGAATTTTCATACTTTCCTAGGCTTATCATCCACTAATTAACCCTTTTTGTATGTTAATTTGTCCCCTTTATGTACTTTTAGGCTCGACTTAAGTGTTTTTTAGGAAGCAAACCTAATAAACATCATTAATCACCATTTTATTCCCGACCACCACTTGAAATTTTCCAAGTGGACTAGGTCGCCACCTTGGGCGACCTAGTCCCTTTAGGCATAAATTTCAAATTTAAGTCAAAAACCTAATAGTAATTTGCCTCCAAAACCCTAGTGTCGGCCTATCATGTTGTATTTTTGGGAAATTAGGGCATATGTTGTATAAATAAGGGTTTTCACCTTCATTTTGTCTCTCTTACATAATCTCCCCTTAAGCTCATTTTCATCTTCACAAGAACTCTTGCACTCAAGCTTCCCAAGCAAGCAATCAAGCACAAGGCAGCACAAGCAACCTCCATTGGAGCCAATTCTTGCATGTTGCAGACTTCAACAACAAAGGATTTGGTGAGCATTTACATTTTTTATCATTTAAGTATCTCTCCTTTGATTTCTATCTCAGTTGGGTTTAGTTACCATCAAAGGGGTTTGCTCCTAACCCCAACATTCTCTTTGTCTTTTCATGTGTTTTGCAAGTT
Organism: Sequoiadendron giganteum; assembly: GCA_007115665.2. Classification (NCBI taxonomy): domain Eukaryota; kingdom Viridiplantae; phylum Streptophyta; class Pinopsida; order Cupressales; family Cupressaceae; genus Sequoiadendron; species Sequoiadendron giganteum. The sequence goes on from CM021105.1 coordinate 575,934,319, forward strand.
GTACTCAGATTTAACAAGATTCAAAGTGTTGGATAAATTACAAACATTCCATTCAAGTCACATCAAGACATCAAGCCCTAGGAGGAGAAAAAGGATAAGTTACAAGTCATCTTGGGAGATTTACACAAACTATTGCAAAAAAGGAAAGTACCAGCTGGGACCCACATAATCAGACCCTAAATCTGCCAAAAGCATGTTGGAAATTATTGTTCACATGGGATAGAGTGTGTGCTCGGTAAAGTGAGTTAAAGTAATAACTTACATAGTATTAAAATTAAATATTTGTTAGAGTTTTTTTATAGGTTATTATAATATTGATAGAAATGTTTGTTTGTAATTGAGTTGTTAAAACAACTCAATATATTTAAGGATGGTGTTTGTGTTGGTTCCTAAATAATAGGATTTGAAAGTCCTATAAATATGTAATATGTATTGAATTAAAATGATGAGGAAGCACGGTATTATGAATTGAATTATTTGCTTGCTTCTATTATTTTGCCTAAAATCTCTAATATGGTATCAGAGCAATGTTATTCTTTGGGCCTATTATTTAGTAGCTAGATAACTAGGAGAGAATATTGGGATTTTGTATGTCTTGAATCGTGCGGTGGGATCAAGGAGATTTGCAATCTTGAATATCGTAGGAGAGTTTTTTTTGCACTTCATATCCAGGTAGATTGAATGACTACACCTTTGCTAATCTTGGTCTATTGTAAAACACTTTTGCTACAAGAAATATAGCATTGCAGCCCGTAATATCCTTGGTGATGGTCATGGGTGATTGGTTGGATGATTTGTGTTGGCCCTTGATAGAGTTTCTCCATGAGAATCTTCATCATCTTGTGAAGCCTATTTATTGAGTCTATGGAGGCAGGATGATTGGTGTTTGTCGACCCTTCACATTTATTGTGTTATTCTTTCTAGATCGTGGTCATAGAATCTCCATCAGTAATCAATGGTTTATCATTGCAACGATTGTTATGTAATTTCCAACAAAAATTTCACACTAAGGGGGGGAATTTTGGAAATTAGTGTTCACATGGGATAGAGTGTGTGCTCGATAAAGTGAGTTAAAGTAATAACTCACATAGTATTAAAATTAAATATTTGTTAGAGTTTGTTTATAGGTTATTATAATAGTGGTAGAAATGTTTGTTTGTAATTGAGTTGTTAAAACAACTTAATATATTTAAGGATGTCATTTGTGTTGGTTCCTAAATAATAGGATTTGAGAATCCTATAAATATGTAATATGTATTGAATTAAAATGATGAGGAAGCATGGTATTATGAATTGAATTATTTTCTTTTCAATATTCCTATTTGTGTGAATAAATGGAATTTCACATTGTGGGGGGAATAATAATCAGTGTTTCATTCCCATTTCACGCCAAAATGACTAAGTCAAAGGAAACTTCTAGTGGTAGTGGTGGTTGTCTATGTTGTTTGAGATTGAGTGGTAGTGATTGACAACAGTGACTACAATTAAGAATATTTTGTTTTTATGGAATGTAATGTGAAAACTTTTTTGTATGAGTTTACTTCTTCCGATTTTTTATATATGGTGGTTCCTATATACTTCCCTGATATACAAGCATAGTGGTGAACAAAAGCACTGAAATAATGCAGTTCATGGATCTCGAAAGGGTTTGTGGGAGGATCCAGAAAGCCACATGAGGTGGACATGTGGTGGGGGTTCATGTTCACGTCAAGGTTTGTGGTAAGCATGTTTAAAACCATGGGAGGTGAGAGCCTTTCTTTGGATCAAGGTCATGAGTCAGTTGGACATGCCACAGGGATGAGCATATTGCAGATGAAGGGTTTGAGTTCATATCATGTTCACACTAAGGGGGGGAATGTTGGAAATTAGTGTTCACATGGGATAGAGTGTGTGCTCAGTAAAGTGAGTTAAAGTAATAACTCACGTAGTATTAAAATTAAATATTTGTTAGATTTTGTTTATAGGTTATTATAATAGTGGTAGAAATGTTTGTTTGTAATTGAGTTATTAAAATAACTCAATATATTTAAGGATGTCATTTGTGTTGGTTCCTAAATAATAGGATTTGAGAATCCTATAAATATGTATATGTATTGAATTAAAATGATGAGGAAGCATGGTATTATGAATTGAATTATTTGCTTGCTTCTATTATTTTTCCTAAAATCTCTAATAAAGCACTAGGAGGACTAGGTCACCACTATTGGCGACCTTGTCCCTGTGCTAAGACTGAAAAAGGGTCTTTGTATTTATGGGTACCCTTTTCCCTGAAACCCATTCTGACAAAGTTTCCCGACAGGAGGACTAGGTCACCCAACTTGGCATAAGTGTCCCTCTACTAATTTCAGGTAATTTCTAGAACTTTTCAGGACTCCTCATCTGCAAGTTTCATTTCCCAGGTGCACACTCTCTATTATTTCTAGTTAGTTTCCAGATTGCATACATTTAGGGCATATAGTTTAGCTTGCATTTAGTTACATTTTCTTTGTTTACATTTCATAGATTAGATTAGCATCATTTCATTTCAGTTTTCAACCACACTCATCACACATGTAACACAACCCTAATCCAATCCTCCCTTTGAATGCAACCACCAAAAACAACATAACCATTTCAACATAACTAATGAGTGTAAGGCCTTGAGTAGAAAAATTCAACATCTTAAGGAACTTGGTGTTCTTCCTTGTGTGGGGGCACCTCATTTCTCTAATCGATACTGATTTTCACTCAACCTTGCATTCCCTCAATCCCTTCAGCTCACTCTTGTCCTGCACTAAGTGGGGGCAAGGGGTTAGCTAGCATTTTCCCTCGTATGTCACTTGTCGTTGTCTCTTTTGACTACTCGTTAAATTTTCATGAACATATAAGAGAAATCTTGGGATGTGGATGACATTTCTTAAGTTGAATCGCATGTGACATACTCCCCTTTTCATGACGTAGCTTATCAGAAACATATGACTCAGCATAGGACTTTCTGAATAAGCTCTCATGTCTTCCTCCTCTTCTTCTACTTTAAAGAGATTGCTCACATAACAGTGTGTAGAAATTCCTTTAAAGTGGAGGCATATATCACCACTCACATTTCAATGTGTGGTTTTCTTTTTCCTACAATTCCCTCTCTTGGAAACATTAGGTACAATGTTGCTCAGGATGAGACATTTTCATTTTTTCCTCTTTTGCATACAAGATGATTCCTTCCTCTCTTAGATACAACATGAGTCCATTTGCACTTTTCCTCTCTTGGTGAAATTACATATAATATTCCTTAAGATGAGACATTGCACAAACAAATAAAAATCCCTTCGAACATTCCCTACATCATTTTCAAAATGACTTTCTTTTGTGGCGCCTTATCAAAGTTATCACGAGGTATAACTTTGGTATGGTTTAAGCGGGAAGCCCAACCAATGGCACAACTTTCCTCATATCCACCTATGTGTGTGTGTGAGTACATACCAACCATGTGTATGTTTCTCATCTTCTTTGGGATAACTCACCCCGCAGACAACCTGATGTTCTGTGGCCCCAGAGTGAGCGCACCTTTTCACCTTTCCCTCTCTCTTTCTTCAAGTTCTTCTCATTACATGATCATGCATCTCGTTTTGTTGCAAATCATTCACCCTTGAATGTGTCTCTTGCAATGATGTTGACTTGACTTAGAATCTTGAATCTTGGGGGCTTGACCACCTCCTTCATCTTTCTCATTCTTCATTGGGCTACTTTAGTGTGAGTTTGAAGCAAGTTCATCCTCTCACTAAAGTGGGGACTAAATGTGTCACCAAAAAGTGTAGTCTTTGACACTTTTCACTCATTTAGGCCTTTGCTTATGGATTTTGGACCTTTTTGGACCTCTGTTTACCCCTTTCTAAGCCTTGTGCCAAAGTGTTGTAAGGTGTTGCAATACATTTTTTCACTTTCCTAGGTTTTTCATCACTAAATCAACCCTTTCTTATGCTATATACATACCTTACTTGAGTGTGTTTTGTGAGACAATCCCGACAAACATCAATAACCACATGTTAATCCCTGAAAACCAATCAAAAATGCCCAGGTGGACTAGGTTGCCACCTTGGGTGACCTAGTCCCATGTGGCTTAAAATTTAAATTTAACTTAATATTCTTTTGGGATTTTGTCTCTAAAACCCTAAGGTCAACCTGTATAGTGTTATTTAAAGAAAATTAGGGAATAACTTATATAAATAAGGGTCTTTCTCATCTTTTTCACCCTAATTCCATTCATCTTAAACCCTAATTCCTCTTCTCAATCACTCTCACTCCCTCTCAAGCAAGCTAGGGTTTGAGTATTCCAAGTCAACAAGACATCTTTTCTGAAGCATTCAAAGGTTGATTGTTGCAACAACACAAGATGTCTCATCATGGTGAGGTAACTCACTCCATCACTTCATGTTTTATGTTTCATTACATTATTTCTATTCATTTTGTTTTATTTACATAAAAGGGGTTTAACTAAGGCAAACCCCTAATCCCTAACAATCAACATTTTTTCTCTCTCTCCTTGTGTGTTTGCATATTTGGGTGCTTTGAAGATTATTGAAGACTTTGAAGACTTTTTGAAGACCTCTCCTTGCTTGAAAATTATAAACATCCACCAAAAGTCACTTTCAAACCCAAATATCAGAGTTTCAGAAGCGAACAACTATGAAGAACCAAGGTGCAAACCGGGGGCTTCCATTTCCCCTTCAAAAATTCCAGAAATCGTAAAGAGGAATAAGTCACCAACAATGGTGACTAGTCCATTGGATAGGTATTTCTGTGATTTTCATATTTCCAGACACCCATTTGGTAGAAACAAGCTCCGAACTAGTTCTCTCAAATTTGGAACTAGGTCACCCAGATTGGCACAAGTGTCCCTTTTAGTTTCTACAACATTTTCATCAGCATTTCAGACCTCCATCAAATCCCTCTTCAAATTTCAGGTGCACACATTCTATCTCCTTCATTTCTGTTTAGTTTAGTGTACATTATTAGGTCATTTTGTATATGTTTGAATACAACATTGTGTTTTCCAGCACTTTGCATTTGCATAGTTTAGCATTTAATAAATCACTTGCATTTTTAGTTTATTACACTAGACACATTTACACACACCTCACAACCCTTAATCCTTTGAATGAACTCACCCAAAAAGTTATATCATTAAGTGGAAAGAGAGTCATTTCCTAAACTAAGTGCTCTTTAGGTGAAAAACCCTAAGGGCCTAGTAAAGGGGAATTCACTTTGCCTTTTAGCATATCATCTTTTTGGTGGTTCACTACTTAACCATCATAAAAGTGTAGTTACAACTTATCCAACCGCGTTATAACAATCCCATGAGCTCATTCAAGATTAAAAAATCCATAAACTATCAAAACTGAAAACATTGATGCAATCAATTACAGCCTCCCACATCCATAAAACCAACTTAGACCACCTTAACTTTAGATTTGAGGCAAATAAAAGAATAATTTAAGCAATACTATTAATTAGGGAAAGAAGAAGAAAGAAAAATTGCATACCTATAAGTATCACTTGAAAGTTTCCATTACTTGAACACCCACAATTAGAACTAATACACGTACAAGCTCCTTCCATCTTTTGTTTTGTTGGATCTTCCTCTCTCTTCGAAAATTGTTATGAACCTTCAACACAAAATTCATTGGAAAGAAAGACGAACTATTATTCTTGAAGCCTAAAATAAAATGGCTAATAAAACATGAAGAATTTGGAGGAAAACAAAAGTTGAAGGAAAATAGTTTTTAGTTAAATTTGATGCCTCTACTGATGATTTTTATAGTTTAAAACAAGAGTTATTTTTCCCATTCAATTTTGATGGTTTAACAAGAGTTCTTTTGCTGATTAGTGTAAAATCTCCATATCAGGCACAATAAATTTTTTATTATAACAATGTACAACTAGCAACTTAAACAATTGAGCACCTATTGCCAATTATATGCTTGCACAAAAGAGTTTTAAGGTCCCAATGTTAAGGTATTTCCTAGACCTACAACCTAAGCCTCGAGGGTTCATGATGACCCTGCCTACATATCCCCTCATGGGAATCAGAGGCATCGTAGTTTTCCCCATAATGATAGAGGGAGTTCAATCTCAACTCTTGTATGAGATCTATTATCTCACCATTAACCCATAACTATTAATTTAGTACATGTATGCTATCAACATAGTTGATTATAATATAATGATAATAATCTTTCCATCAAGTTTTGGGTCCATATCAAAAATTACCAAGCATTAGTGTACAAACATTCACAATATTCAAAAGGGGCATACCATAATCCCAAAGATCATACACAATGTAAGTCACGAGCATACCTCCATATACACAAGTTGACTAGCTCGTACACATCACTAGTATAACAATGATTGGATCATACACAAATAACAAGTACAACGGTGATTAGCTCATATGTACATCACAAGGACCACAATTATTATCTCATTTGCATATCACAATTACATTAGTGACTAGCTCCAACATATATCGCAAATACACAATGGCAAGCTCCTTCATACATCACATAAACACAATGACGAGCTCCACCATACGTCACATAAACACAATAACAATGGTTGGCTAACACACCACAATGGCTATCGCATGCCCATAATGCATCCTAGGTAAAAATAATATCGATGCATTATGCGCTACACCATAGGTCATATCCTTTCCACCAATCTTCCACACCATTGGACAAATGGGAAGAGGATTCGGCGCATCCCATACTACACTATGGGTTTGTCCACCATCCCAAGGGTTTCCCCAAGTAGTGAACATACCAAACCCAGTGGATTTTGACTTTAATCGCCTATAGGCCACCGACAACAAGTCTGTCCACACAGGAAGAAGTAGCTCCTAACATATACCACCTTGTGACCTTAATGATATTATCAGCTATCTTCTTCACAATCCCGGGTAACACTTGGCATCGGTCACTTATGTTCTTAACAGTGACAACCAAAGAACCTTCTCAATATGCGGTTAGCCCCTGATTATCATTACCCACACAGATGGGTCCTTATTCAGGGTCCCTACCCATGCAACTACTACAGTTGTATCATAACCAGTGTAGCCTACTACCTTCACCTTCGTGAACCAATTGAATGTTGACGAATCCCTAGTAGTATCCTAGACATTGGTCATTGGTATGGTCCAACGACTGCATGCCAATTCTCAAATATCTTGGAGGTTCACTCTTGGGCGGGTCATACATAACATGAATCATAATCTCAATCCACAGATACAGGAGCCTATACATAAACACATAGATATGGAGTTGAATTACACAAACACATAAGAGATACATGGAACCAACACCGGATGGACTTTACCCATCATATACATATAATCAAATACCCATTATATATAGTAGTCAATCTTCACTTATTATATAAAAACATATTATGTATTAAATACACAATATTAGATTCCCTTAACTCGTTCATACCCATTTGGTACCCATTCAGCCTCAAACTAAAGCCTACTAAAGAGAGGAGGTCAAACCAATCAAGAACAACCCCAACCCTTGGAGTTATCCCCTCCTCAACCCCCCCTACATACTTGAGGTCACAAAGGCATCCTTTTCCCAAGGAGGACCACCTACATTCTCATTTTCAAATAGGTCAAAGTCACACGTAGTTCTCCTTACAAAGTCTCTCAAGGATACCTATGCACCAGTTCCCATGTTTAAGGTTTCATTAAAGATTCCCTTCAATTCCAACACTACGTTCATAATTTAGCAACCTATACAATAACACTCCCCTTCAAAAATATCAATGTCCTCAATCCACTCCACCCATTATTATTCATAAACCAGCTTGAACATCCCCAAGGATTGTTTTATCGCATAGTGGCTAGGCTTATTAGTCAACACAAAATGACCATATTCACACAAACTCATACTTCCATTTGAAATTCACATAATAGATTTGACATAGAGGATGCATATGCTCAAAGGGGATAAATGGATGTATTTAAAGGACATCCAATAGTATTTATAAGCTTGCTTTAAGGATAATCAAAGCTTAAATGCTTCTTAAGAAAGTTGGAAACACTATATCTGTTGGACCAACATATGAAAATATAAACCCAAGGGTAATTTCACAAATAATATTTTAATCTTCCAATTTACTTACACTATGGCACAACCTTAGGTTCCTATAATAGTTTAGTTCATAGATTGGATAATTTATTCATACTTGTCGTTTATACTAAATATGGTCTCAATGGTCAACAATAAGGTATCATGAGATGTCGCATAACATGGTTACATAGGATTTATCTCTTAACTCAATCTCAACAATACAATCACATCAAACCATAATAATTGTTTGTTTGGTATGCACACATAGTATGGTTTATGACATCTATAATATCCTTTCTTCATTCACATGACAATTTGAGTATTAAGGTTCTCATATTTTGAAAGGTTGTTAGACATCATGTAGTCACATAAGTGTTTACCTCAATACCAAAATAACATTCTTGAATCATATAACATGTATTGTTATTGCATTAAGCGAGGGGGATAAAATGACTTAAAGGAACTTATTACACCTGATTCCAATACAAGAGAAATTCCCAAATGGTCACATCATTACGTGCATCCTGATACCTTCTAAATATAACTCTACATCTAATCATTTCGGTATTATAAGCATATAAAACTTCATAGTTTCACTGAATTTATGGCCTTGTTGATATTAAGCCCAAGAAAGATGAGTATTGGCTATTTGGTATTGATACTATTTCTAAAATAATGGCATAATTAGATCTCGTGAATAATATTTCACTTAAGCCCAAACCCACTAGGAACTCTTCACAATATAACACACTCTAATTTCAAGATAAAGGTTAAGGTCAAAGACACTTCTCTAAGCCATGGACTAAACATAATAATTACATAAAATTCTTATGCCACTACTGGCTATAATCACTTAAGTTGATTACGACCCAACGTACCATGTACGACATATTAAGAAATTGGTCATCAATGAAGTTATTAAAAGTAATGTCATGTATGAGTATGGCCATAGAAGCGTATTCAATGGGGCTAGAATCCTTATTGAGTTATTTCTTTACACACTGTAAGTCTTTAGATTTAGAGAATAGATAAGAGACCACTTTCACAAGGAATAAAATCCAACCTCTTGTTTTGTTTTCAACATAGATTGAATCATATAATATAATTCATACTTAGTAGCTTGTAAGTTGAGTGCTTCTAGATGGTGAATATTTTCATAATTGATTACATGAGTGACAATCAAGGGTACCCATAATTGACCAATTAGTAGATCTAATAACATTGTTCTTAGGTAGGATAGTCATTACAAGAGAAGCATTTATAAATGATACTTTAAAGAAGATAATCACAAGCACCTCAGCATTCTTCATAATTTACAGCTAGAAGACGGGTAGGGAACATTTTATTGTTCATCATTTCACATCTCATAGGAGAACACAAATTTAACTTCCCATTATTGTTGAGAAAATGTTTCAACCTTGCTTTGTTTTTAATTTATTAAATGGCAATTTGTAATTATCTTTTAGTTGTCATGAAAGTTGCTAAATGCAACTATGACAACTTGCAAAGTTTTTTAATTGTCAAATTAGAAAGAGCATGAAAAAAGGGAAAGATAAATGTGAGTTTGGAAAAAGAAAAAAACAGATTTTTTAGTTGCATGTGCACATTACTAAAAAATGGATAAAATCACAAGTTGGAAGAAAAAGTTTATTTTTTTTGTGATTTATGACTAAATAGTTTTGGAAAGCATTCTTAATTTATGTTTTCTCTCATACCTATATATTTAGTGTTTGAGTTGAAGAGAAAATAAGTTAAATTGCAGGTTATTGAAGCCATGAAGTGGTGCAGTTATTCAGAGGGAGAAGTTGTATTGATGTAACTTGTTTAAAGGATTAATACAAGTCTTGGATCTTTTTGGGTGTGGAGTTTTTCCCCGCAAGGGTTTCTCCACGTAATTCTTGTGTCATGGTTTGCACATCTTTTATAATCTTGTTTCAGCTGTGATTTATTACTTTGTTAATTTGAATGCATAAAATTATCAACATATTTTTCTTGCAAGTTTTATCGTGTTTTTCAACAATTATCACTACTCTTACTAGTATTTTCTATAAATGTAGAAGATCCTTGCAATGACAGTTGCAAGAGTGGATATTTAAAACCCGACACTAAAAGAGAGAGGATTATACTTATCTTAAGAAAGGCGTTGAGAATATTGCTGGTTTAGATGCTGATGTATGCCATGCTCTGAATCTCCCTCCTCCAACCTCATCCAACCTCTTTTATTTTGCCTTGCGCAACATCACTATCTTGCTTCTATCTATTCTTTATCTACTAACACACCCTCTCTAATGAAAGTTCTACATCAAAATGCTTGAGGGACGTCCATAGACTCTTCGAGAGATCCCATTTCATAGTGGGCAGGGATGATGTTATCAAACGTTGTGGGCTTCAGATTTTCGCATGTCAATTGTGGGGTTGAGAATCATTAAGTCCTTTTCAACCAAAATCCATTATGTGCTTAACCTGCAACTATTACAGTCCACGAGACCACATTTCAGAGGCGTTCAACCACTACTCACACCCTCCTCTTTTCCTTGCATATGAAGTTAATCTTCCAGCTTTGAAGCCGTTTTTATCTTATTTGAAAGATCATATTCATCGCCAACAGAGAGGATGTTTTCAAAGATTCTGGGCTTTGCCTTTCTTCCTCGTGAAATTCCTCCTCTTTTCTCCCTTTCCCATGTCATTTTTTTGTCGTCCTTCACCCACACATTCTCTCGCTTTGTCTTCCCTTTTATTTCTCTCTTCTTCTCGTCTTTCTTCTTACTGCTCGATTTGCTGCCAATTGCATTTACGTGAAAGTTTCTAAAGCTTTCTCAACAACCTTATTTTCCTCCTCTGCTCTCTCTCTCTCCTGCGCAATTTCCTTCGTGCGCTCTTTTTTTCTAGTTTCTTGGCTCCAAAATGCCTCTTTAATGAGGTCGTTAATAGAAGACTGCGGTCCTTTTTTCTGCGTTTCATCTCTTACTTCTACAAAATTTCTCCCCCTGCATTTTCCTCCAAAATACTCATGCCTCCATACCCCCACACTGTTTCTTGGCCACGTCCCCCTCTCCTCCGTGCTCTCTGCATTTCTTCTCCCTCTCTGTCTCCCAAATCCAAAATTAATGAGAGACCAAGGGGGTTGTGATAATTTAAAGTCTTCTGCTTTTTTGGCCCTTTCTTTTTCGCGCAGCCTGCCATTTTTGAAGGATCTTGAACTGGGACGCCATGCTTCTTAATGTCATTGGACGCCTCTTCGTTTCACCCACAACCTTTCCTGCGTGCTACGCCATTCCTATTTAATGGTGTTTGTCTCCCACCGTAAAATGAATAAAATTGCCTTCATTACTTATCAGGTCTTACCCCCATTAATGGTGAGTGATGTCCTTAACTTCACGAAGTGTCCATGCCTTATTTATGGCACGACACCCCTTACACCTTACTCGCCATTTCCTCAATCAACTCTTTTTATCATTATTATTTTATTTTATTTTTTCCTTTGATGTGGAATCCAACGTGGATGTTGTTGACCATGAAATTTCCACATGGAAGAGGTCCTCGTTGATAGGGATGTGACAATTAGATACTTACAAGTCTCTACTAGGTAACTGGAGAGGATTTCTTCTCCTAATTTATGAATAGTTGTTCTTCCCACTAGATATTTACAAGTTTCTGGTGGGTAAGTGCAAAAGATTTCTCCTCGTATCTTTATTGCCATGAGCCGTAATAGAATTCTATTCTTATGGGAAATTTAATTGTCTTGAGGAGGTTACCTTCAACAATTTATTCACCCTTGGCCTTATGTATCTTTTATTTTCCTAGATAGAACCATTGATTTTTATCAAGCAACTGTAAAATCAACCAAGCTAACATACGTTTGTCAGTTCCATCAAGCAACTGTAAAATCAACCCAGCTAGCATGCATTTGTATGGAGACGTACACAAAAATTAGAGTGCAGCACCAAGCTGAAAGTAGATACAAAAGCCTTTTTTGCTCCTTGAACCCCTTTGCAGTGGGTTTATATAGTGTCATACCCTTTCCTCTATTAATATTGAATGTTTCCATGGTTGTGTTTGTTAGGACTCTTGACAATGTTAGAATTAGGTTTGCTGGCACTGATTGACTATACTACTAGAAAAATGTTTAGGGAGATTGCTGTCAAAAAGTCATTTTCAGACTATGTGTTCTCATTAATAGAATTTTATGGAGTTGTTGGTGGCAATGTGATGAGCAGTTGTAGAATTTTTGGGAGTTTTTGGTGGCAATGTGATGAGCAGTTGTAAGAATGTCCTCTGTAATTTATTTTTTAGGGAGGGAGCAGAAAATCCCACTTTGGTTTAGAAAATTCTTTTAGCAGAACATGGAAAATGTTTTTCCCCTCCTGTTGAGCTTAGATCAAGACAACATTCCGTTGGACTAGCATTTGAATCCTCTGCAATGACATGTATCTTAGTCACAGAGAAAAACAGGGGAGAAAAACAACATGGTAACGAAGATCATTGATTTAGAAACCTGAACTTAATTGGAGATAAACAACCGTATGAATGGTAGTCGGACACTGTATGGCTTGTCTGTAATATCACATCTAAATATAGGATATATTTGGTTCGCTCTTGACCTGTCAAAGTTAATAAAGATGATTAGATGTAGATGCTAGGACATATTTGGTTGTTGAAAATGGCGTATTCATGTCGTTTCAGTTTGGGGGGTGCTTGTTTGTTTTAATTAGAGTTCTCAGGCACCGACATTTTTTAATGTAAATTTTCATTTTCTGACTTCTAAATTCTGAATATGTCCAGAATAATCTTAATTCAGCATTACACATCAACTTCAAGAAGAGATTTCTAAGAAATAGATTTATTAAAGAATTCTCAAGACTTCTGATCGTTAATGATTTTACATAAATAAGTATTGGAAAAAATGGCTATGCCAGATGATGACTATCCACTCGCAAAACATTAATTACAAATTGAGCAAGAGTGACGACTGAAGACAATTGAGCAAATGACAAGGGGAAGCCTCCATTCATTTTGTTGTCTGAAAGGTTTAAGCTTTTAAGTGTTTCTTTTTTGATATCTACTAGTTTGTATAGTGCTCTGTTTGTAACTCTTAATTCTCTTTATGGGTTCGAAAGGAAGGAAGGAACTCTATTGATTTGGATATAGCTTGGAAATAAATAATTCACCATTAAATTATTTACAATTTCAGAATTATAAAAAAATAATTCACAGTGAAATATAGCTTAAATGACCCATTGAACGACCTGGGCTATGGTTGTGTTCTTTTTTGGTAGGTATGATTGTTCTTGATTGAGATAGGGTTCCACTAGAAAACTCTCTAGCTAAACATATATCAACTGCTAAATGCAATTCAGTCATAGCTTTATACACACAATTTAAGCAAAAATTGATATCCATTATAGATATCAATCCATTAGATTAATGGTAATTGCCAAGCCAAAGGGGATCGAGCCAGAACCAAACATCTACTGGCTGAAAAAACGCTAACAAGATATTCATAGTCCCAACAAAACGAATGCTCAAAACCATTAGAAACAAAAAAAATATATCTACCCTGTTCTCTAGAGAACAAATATTATTTTATCCTCCCAACAGATTATTTTTATAGAACCATGCTCCCGACAAATGTTCTTGAGGAATTTTTGTCATGTTTTTTAAGGTTACAGTACCCGCAACTGCAACACCTATTTTAAGTAATATTTTATTTTTTATGTGGAGCAGCTGGATATTTTTAGGTCAAATTTTGGTGATTAAAAAAATCTAAAAATAAGTAGATTTTGTGTGTCCAGTTCTTGGGTTATTTATTAATCCTTGGCATCACTATTTTTTGTTATAAAAAAACTGCAGAGAAGTGTTGTTGAGGTTTTCCAGAATAATGATATTTTTTCTAGATTGCAGGCATATTTTGATTTCAAAGTTAATTATTTTTCTTTTTCCATACTTTCAACTTTCTGTGTATTCAAGTTAGGGCACTCCTGTTTTGGTTTTGATCTAAGTTTAAGTTAGACACTTTTTGTCAAACACTAGAGTGCAGAATCTGCATACCATGTGCTGAAATTTAGAGTGCAGAGTTGCGGGGATGGTGTGACATAGACAGGGATGGGTATGGGAATGCAGATTGCAAAAAAATTCTAGATTTTGGTTACAGTAGAGAGGGTTGGCTATTAAAAAATATAAAAACAAGTACTTAGTCTATACCAGTCTTTACTAGCTTAACATAATTACAAGAACAAGAATTGTTCTGTTGAGGTTGCAGTGCTGGTTCATCTTGTTGTGACTTATTAATTGATGGTTAAGAGGCTCACAATAATAAGATGAAATCACAAGTTTTCTTTCCTTTCAACAGGTCACATACTTTCATTAATGGCTGTCAAGGAGTTGGTGTTTCATTCCTTGCTTTTGTATAGCAAAATGGATGCCAAGGAGTTGGTATTTATCATTTTGTTGTGAATGCATTTTGGCTCAACTCAAGTCTACCTGAGAAACAAGTATTCCCAGTTCTTATAACAAATAAAGTCTACTTTGTACAATCTGAGACGGATTTAATAGGGTTAAATTTACTCAAACTAGGATCAGATTTGAAAGAAACCCAGCTCATTTGACCCACATCAGAATGTAATATCCGCCTACCCAACATAAAAATGCAGGTATAACTTATCCAAGCACATTATAACTATCCAACATTAAAAAAGCCATAAAGCTTCACATAATTATCAGGACTGAAAAACACCGATGAAATCAATTACAGCCTCCCCCATCCATAAAGCCAAACTATACCACTACTCCAAAAAAAAGAATAAAACAATACCATTACTCCAAAAAAGAAGGAAACTGCATACCTGCAAGTATCACAGCTGCAGTTTCCATTACTTAAATACCCACAGTACAACAAACACGCATACAAGCTCCTTCCATCTTTTTTGTTCTACTGATCTTCCAAAAAAATTTATGAACCTTCAACACAACCATAGTTTATAGTATCACAATTGTAGTACACAATATTCACATGAAAGAAAGATGAACTGTTGCTTTTGAAGCCTAAAATAAAATGATTAATAGAACAGGAAGAATTTGTAGGGCGCAGAGCCATTGCTAGATAACCGTTGGGAGGATTAATGGATAGATGAACCCAACCGTTGACGATGGACGGCCAGAATTTGAACTTCCAAGATCTATATCTGCTAAGGAGGCGTCGACCTGGAGTCGGTCGTGTAGAGGAATGTACCCGTTAAGTTTTTGAATTTGAATTGGCTTGAAAATAGATGTATAGATAGCAATGTTGCTTGGAGGCAATGTCATACAAAGCAATTTTGAATATTCAGCACGGGGCTTGAAGACCCTAAAATATTATATGAAAATGCACCATAATCTAGAGGAGAGTATATTTTACAATATGAACAGCAAGTAAATATGAACTAAGAATATGTACTAGCAATCTCATTAGATTTCTCACAACTCATCTTAAAATAGTTAAAGGATTATTTATCCTTCATTTCTATTTGGAATTTATTACTTATTTAAGTTTCAACTATTTAATTAGTTTATTAACTAATCAATGTGTTAATTATTTGTTGAATAAAAATTAGATAGTTTATAAATTAATTTAAGGTGTATTTTATTTTTCCACTTTTCAATGAGTTCATTTGATCTTTATTCTACTAGGGCTTTGTTTTAAATTAATCTTTTTTCTCTTGTATTTGTTGATTGATTGTTGATTCACACACTATGAATGACCATCAACCCTTATCATTAATTTATGTTCATACTTATATCAAGGAGTTCAATGTGTTCTCATACTTTGTTAC
Organism: Sequoiadendron giganteum; assembly: GCA_007115665.2. Taxonomy (NCBI): domain Eukaryota; kingdom Viridiplantae; phylum Streptophyta; class Pinopsida; order Cupressales; family Cupressaceae; genus Sequoiadendron; species Sequoiadendron giganteum. The sequence goes on from CM021105.1 coordinate 575,950,226, forward strand.
ATTTGACTCTTTAATCTTGATTTAACACTCTATCCTCTCTCCACAAGGATAGCAATGATTGCTTCATGAATGCATTATTTCATTGTGTACATGACTTTTCATCTTTCATGAAACTTTTCATTTATTTTCTCTCTTTTGCATGCTTTAACTTCATATTTTAACGAGCTTCATGTTGATTATACTTCTCTTATGATTAGTGATAATGATTTTAAAGAAATAAATTTAATTGATTACACTTGTTCTAATCACTACTGGTAGTTATTCTAACAAATATTATACTCCTATAATTAATTATAGTAATTTACCCTTCAATACTTTCCCTTCTTTTCATAATATACCTAACAAGAAATATTATGATCATTTCCTTAGTGACATACCTTGTTTATTTTCCCTGCATATGATGTTATAATTAAATATAAAATAGGAATGACAATGGTATTATTGATGAGCGGAAATCTATACAATTATTAAAGTCGATTGAAGAAAATTGTGCAACCACCACCCAACCAACTACTAATGTTAAAAATAATATTATTATTGTTAATGATGTAATATAATATTTTACTTCAAGAATCCCTTCTTATTACATCATTTTATAAAGAGAATAAATTAAGAAAGTTTGAAAAAATTCAAACTTCACTGATGCAAGAGATTTGGTAAATATGTTAGCATGTTTCTCTTAAGTGGATTGATAATATAATTAAATAATCTATGTTAGAAATATGATGTAGACTATATATAATGAGATATGATAATATGATCTAATGGATGTCTAAGGTGTTATTATATATGATGCATATATGTGAATATATTTTATTCTATGTGAATATATTTTATTCTATCATAATCATTTTTAATCCACTACATAAGCATTGGACATCCTCTTGTCACTCATAATGTGGTATAAATACAACTCTCAAGAAACTTAAGCTCAAATCCGCAATCTGTAGCATATGTTGGAACAAGTTTGTCGAACTGTTGCACCAAAAGATCGACCTGGTAATGCTCGATACAAATGCCAAAGATAAATGGGTCCATGGGAGGCACTTAGTCCATGTCTCAAATTCGAAGGGAGATTTTGGTGATTAGTCCAACGATCCCCCACTCAGTGTCATTCAATGGGATTCAAATCTGTGACCATAGCTTTGATACCATTTGTTGGAACTGAAACATAGAAAAATAAGGTGCTCCTAGGGTTTCTCAAAATGGAAAAGTGAATCCAAAGAGGGAAAAGGGGTCCTATTTCTCTAATTTCATTAGGAAATGAGATCACCACAAAGAATTGACTAACTACCCTTAGGAGAATCAATTCTATGAATGAATCTTCAAATTTCCTTTTTTGTGTCAAGAGGGGGGTCTAGGTCAAATGGCACTTTCGGGAAAAAGATTAAAAATAGAAAATCAACTCCAAATTGCAATATATCACTTGGATTTAGTAGATTAAGCATAAAATTGAAGGAACCAATAGAGTTTTTGAAAAATATGAGAGGAATAAATGTTGTGCACCTTTCACAAAGCATTGTTCTTGCAAGCCTAACAGGGACTCATTTTCCCTAGGGCGAATGGGTTGTGGCAAAATTTTCTAGAAATTTTTGAATCTGGGATTTAAGCCCGAGACCTGTAATTCTTCCCTATAACTCTGTACCTTCGACACTCCCAGATCTGGATCTATGAAAAATTTGCATAATAAGATTGTTGTTTGTTGGTGGATAGAGTTTTGCCTCAGTCAAACCCCAAGTTTGGTAATTGAACCTTGATGAAAAGCATAGATCTAAAACATAAAATGTGTGTGCAATCCCTAACCTCAAGTGTGTCTAAGATTAAGGAAGCTTAAGATACAAAGGAACCCTATTCAAGTGTGTTAGAATAAGATCCCTAAAATGAACATGAACAATGATGAAGACCTACTTTGGGAGATCTCAAATCGCCCTAATAAGTCACCAAATTGGATATACCTTGCTTTAGGAAGAAATTAGAATGATAATAGAAGATGGAACCACTTAGGAAACAATTCATTAGGCTTGGTTGAATATCTTAGTGCATCTCCCAAAACCTAGAATCCATCTTGATCCTCTATAGGCATCTATCATCAATCCTTTGGCAATGCTTGATCTTGATATCAAAATGAGCTTGAAGACCTACAAAAACAACTTAAATGTTGCTCCAAGACTTCACTTTTGAATGTTTTATTAACTTCTCCTTACTCTTGAATGTGAATACTTGATCTCATATGAATTTCTCTTCTTGTTTCTAGTGTAAAATGATTGTGAAACTTAGTTTTATAGGCTTCCTTTCTAATTTTCCCATTATCAAATCAAGAAAGTTGACACTTGAAATTTGACACTTGAAATTTGAATTTGATACCTTGAAATTCTGCCAAAAACATGTTCAAATTTGAGTTTAAGGCACTTAATGAGGACCCATTCGCCCATGCATGAATGGGCCCTGACCTAAAACTTCAAGACTCCATAAATATCGGGGCATTAATTTAATCAATAGCATTTATTCAATGTGGGTTATGGTGTCGGTAAATAAATAAAATAGGCCTTGGGATGCATAATAAAGGGTATTAGGGGCCCAAAAATGAGGTTTAAAAATGCATAAATGAAAGGTCACTAAAATAGGTCCAAATAAGTGTGAAATCGTACTTTCTTCTAGAAATGGGTATAATTCTCTACCCTACATGTAACCCCCACTTCAGTAGCCATATGACACTATGTGCATATGCAAGCTAAAGGAATTTGAATAAAAATTATAAAATGGATACTCATATGGATTCATTAGGGAGAAAGAAGCCCCCAAATGTAGTCATCTGCAAAACAACAATGTTAGGAACCGAATCCTGCAACATAGATTCGGACTAGTCATTCAAAAATTATCTTATCAAACTTCTACAGAGAATCGAATTTGAGGGTAGATGTATGCCCCCCTAATTTTTCTTACTTTACGGAGGTGGAATTAAGGTAGCCATGAAACCACATTGAATTACTTAATTCTTATCATAGGGTATTCCCAAGTACAATAGGTCACATAGTGATATACTTTAGATGAGATTGGGGATGAAATTGCAAATCCAATGCAACCAACGGCATCGAAAACAGAGTTCTCTAGCCCCCAATATGTTGATTTGAAAGAAATGTACCTTAAGGTAAAATATGCATCTTTTTAATTAAACTAGGTATATTTGAATGAAAATGACAAGTTTACCTATCAAAAGGTTGTGTGCTTGTTTCACATCGGATTGGCCAAAATGAAACATAGAAAAATAGGGTGCTCCTAGGGTTTCCCAAAATAAAAAAAGTGGATCCAAAGAGGGAAAAGGGGTCCTACTTCTCTACTTTCACTAGGAAATGAGATCCCCACAAATAATTGACTAACTACCCTTAGGAGAATCAATTCTATGAAGGAATCTTCAAATTTCCTTTTTGTGTCAGGACGAGGGTCCAAGTCTAACAGCACTTTGGGGAGAAAGATTAAAAATAGAAAATCAACTCCAAATTGTAATCTATCACTTGGATTTAGTAGATTAAGCATAAAACTGAAGGAACCGACAAAGTTTCTAGAAAATCTAAGAGGAATAAATGTTGTGCACCTTTCACAAAACGTTGCTCCTACAAGCCTAATAGGGACTGATTTGCCCTAGGGTGAATGAGTCCTAACAGACTTTTCTAGAAAATTTTAAATCTGAGATTTAAGACTGAGACCTACAATTCTTCCATATAACTCTATATTTTCACTCCCAGATCTGGATCAATGAAAAATCTACAAAACAAGATTGTTGTTTGTTGGTGGATAGGGGTTTGCCTCAGTCAAACCCCAAGTTTGGTAATTAAACCTTGATGAAAAATACATATCTAGAAGATAAAATGTGTGTACAATCCCTAACCTCAAGTGTGTCTAAGATTAAGGAAGCTTAAGATGCAAAGTAACCCTATTCAAGTGTGTTAGAACAAGATCCCTAAAATGAACATGAACAATGATGAAGACCTACTTTGGGAGATCTCAAATCACCTAATAAGTCACAAAACTGAATATACCTTCCCTTAGGTAGAAAATAGAATGATAATAGAAGATGGAACCACTTAGGAAACAAGTCATTAGGCCTAGTTGATTGTCTTAGTGCACCTCCCAAAACCTAGGATCCATCATGATCCTCTATAGGCATCTATCATCAATACTTTGGCAATGCTTGATCTTGATATCAAAATGAGCTTAAAGACCTACAAAAAAACCTCAAATATTTCTCCAAGACTTCACTTTTGAACGCTTGATTAACTTCTCCTTACTCTTGAATGTGAATACTTGATCGTATATGAATTTCTCTTCTTGTTTCTATTGTAAAATGATTTTGAAAAGTTTGATAGGCTTCCTTTCTAATTTTCCAATTATTAGATCTTGAAAGCCGACACTTGAAATTTGAATTTGAGACCTTGAAATGCCACCAAAAACATGTTCAAAGTTGAGTTTAAGGTAGTTAATGAGGATTCATTCACCCATGGGTGAATGGGTCTTTACCTAAAACTTCAGGACTCCATAAATGTCGGGGCATTAATTTAATCAGTAGCATTTATTCAATGCAGGTTATGGTGTTGAGAAATAAATAAAATAGGCCTTGGGATGCTTAATAAAGGGTATTAGGGGCCCACAAATGAGGTTTATAAATGCATTCACTAAAATAGGTCCAAATAAGTGTGAAATTGTACTTTCTCCTAAAAAGGGATGCAATTTTCTACACTACATTTATCCCCCACTTTAGAGGCCTTATGACACTACGTGCATATGCAAGCTAAAGGAATTTGAATAAACTTTATTAGAAGGATACTCATGTGGATTAATTATGGAGAATGAAGCCCCCAAATGTAGTCATCTACAAAACCACAATGTTAGGAACCACATCTTGCAACACAGTTTTGTTAGTCATTCAAAACTTCTCTTATCAAACTTCTACAAAGAATCAAATTTGAGGGTAGATGTATGCCCCCTTGAATTCACTTGCTTTACGAAGGTGGAATCAGAGTAGCCATGAAACCACATCGAATTACTTAAGTTTTATCATAGGGTATTTCCAAGCACAATACCACATAGTGATAGACATTAGATGAGATCGGGGATAGAATTATGAATCCAATGCAACCAACGGCATCGAAAATGGAGTTCTCTAGCCCCCAATATGTTGATTTGAATGAAATATACCTAAGTTAAAATATGCATCTTTTTAGTTAAACTAAGTATATATGAATGACAATGACACTTTTACCTATCAAAATGTTGTGTATTCGATTCACGTCGAGTTCACCAAAATTAAACATAGAAAAGTAGGGTGCTCCTGGGGTTTACCACAATGGAAAAGTGGATCCAAAGAGGGAAAAGGGGTCACATTTCTCTAATTTCATTAGGAAATGAGATCCCCACAAAGAATTGACTAAATACCCTTAGGAGAATCAATTCTATGAATGAATCTTCAAATTTCCTTTTTGTGTCAGGACGAGGGTCAAAGTCAAATAGCACTTTGGGGAGAAAGATTAAAAATAGAAAATCAAATCCAAATTGCAATCTATCACTTGGATTTAGTAGATTAAGCATAAACTTAAGGAACCAGCAAAGTTTTGGAAAATCTGAGAGGAATAAATGTTTTGCACCTTTGAAAAAATGTTGTTCCTACAAGCCTAACAATGACTCATTTGCCCTAAGGCGAATGGGTCCTAGAAGACTTTTTTGGAAAATTCTGAATCTAAGATTTAAGCCTGAGACCTGCAATTCTTCCGTGTAGCTTTGTACCTTCGCTCCTGAATCTAGATCTATGAAAAATCTATAAAACAATATTGTTGTTTGTTGGTGGATAGGGGTTTGGCCAAGTTTGGTAATTAAACCTTGATGAAAAGTACAGATCTAGAACATAAAATGTGTGTGCAATCCCTAACCTCAAGTGCGTCTAAAATTAAGGAAGATTAAGATGCAAAGGAGCCCTATTCAAGTGTGTTAGAATAAGATCCCTAAAATGAACATGAACAATGATGAAGACCTACTTTGGGAGATCTCAAATCACCCTAATAAATCACAAAATTGAATATACCTTCCCTTAGGTAGAAAACTTATAATGATAATAGAAGATGGAACCACTTAGGAAACAAGTCAATAGGCTTGGTAGAATATCTTAGTGCATCTCCCAAAACCTAGAATCCATCATGATCCTCTATAGGCAACTATCATCAATCCTTTGGTAATGCTTGATCTTGATATCAAAATGAGCTTGAAGACCTACCAAAACAACTCAAATGCTACTCCAAGACTTCACTTTTCAATGCTTGATTAACTTCTCCTTACTCTTGAATGTGAATACTTGATCTCATATGAATTTCTCTTCTTGTTTCTAGTGTAAAATTATTGTGAAACTTAGTATTATAGGATTCCTTTCTAATTTTCCAATTATCAAATTTAAAAGCCGACACTTGAAATTTGAATTTGAGACCTTGAAATTTCACCAAAACCATGTTCAACATTGAGTTTGAGGCACTTAATGAGGACCCATTTTCCCATGGGTGAATGGGTCCTAACATAAAACTTTAGGACTCCATAAATGTCAGGGCATTAATTTAATCAAATATCATTTATTCAATGTGAGTTACGGTGTCAAGAAATAAATAAAATAAGCCTTGGGATGCATAATAAAGGGTATTAGGGTTCCAAAAATGGGGTTTAAAAATGTGTAAATGAAAGGTCACTAAAATAGGTCCAAATAAGTGTGAAAATGTACTTTCTCCTAGAAAGGGGTACAATTTTCTACACTACATTTAGCCCCCACTTTAGTGACCATATGACATTATGTGCATATGCAAGCTAAAGGAATTTGAATAAACTTCATAAAAATGATACTCATATTGATTCATTAGGGAGAATGAAGCCCCCAAATGTAGTCATCTACAAAAGCCATGATGTTAGGAACCGCATCCTGCAACACAGGCTCATTAGTCGTTGAAAAATTCTCTTATCAAACTTCTACAAAGAATCGAATTCAAGGGTAGATGTATGCCCCCTTTATTCCACTTGGTTTACGAAGGTGGAATCAAGGTAGCCATGAAACCACATCAAATTAATTAAGTGTTATCATAGGGTATTTTCAAGTACAATACCACATAGTGATAGACATAGGATGAGATCGAGGATGGAATTATGAATCCAATGCAACCAACAACATCGAAGATAGAGTTTACTAGCCCCCAATATGTTGATTTGAATGAAATATACCTAAAGTAAAATATGGTTAATTTTAATTAAACTAGGTATATATAAACAAAAATGACACTTTTACTTATATGAAAGTTGTGTGTTCAATTCAAATTGGGTACACCAAAATGAAACATAGAAAAATAGGGTGCTCCTAGGGTTTCCCAAAATGGAAAAGTGGATCCAAAGAGGGAAAAGGGGTCCTACTTCTCTAATGTCATTAGGAAATGAGATCCCCATAAAGAATTGACTAACTGCCCTTAGGAGAATCAATTCTATGAAGGGATCTTCAGATTTCCTTTTGTGTCAGGACGGGGGTCTATGTCAAATAGCACTTTGGGGAGAAAGATTAAAAATAGAAAAATCAACTCCAAATTGCAATCTATCACTTGGACTTCGTAGACTAAGCATAAAATTGAAGGAATCTACAAATTTTCTAGAAAATCTGAGAGGAATAAATGTTGTACACCTTTCACAAAAATTTGTTCCTGCAAGACTAATAGGGACTCATTCACCCTAGCGAATGGGTCCTGGAAGACTTTTTTGAAAAATTCTGAATCTAAGATTTAAGCTTGAGACCTGCAATTCCTCCTTGTGAATTTGTACCTTTGCTCCTGGATCTGGATCTATGAAAAATATGCAAAGCTGATTTTTTTTTGTTGGTGGATAGGGGTTCGCCTCGGTCAAACCCCAAGTTTGGTAATTAAACCTTGATGAAAAGTATAGATCTAAAACATAAAATGTGTGTGCAATCCCTAACCTCAAGTGTGTCTAAAATTAAGGAAGCTTAAGATGCAAAGGAACCCTATTCAAGTGTGTTAGAACAAGATCCCTAAAATGAACATGAACAATGATGAAGACCTACTTTGGGAGATCTCAAATCATCCTAATAAGTCACAAAATTGAATATAACTTCCCTTAGGTAGAAAGTAGAATGATAATAGAAGATGTAACCACTTCATAAATAAGTCATTAGTCCTGGTTGAATGTCTTGGTGCATCTCCCAAAACCTAGAGTCCATCATGATCCTCTATAGGAATCTATCATAAATCCTTTGCAAATGCTTGATCTTGATATCAAAATGAGCTTGAAAACCTGCAAAAACAACTCAAATGTTGCTCCAAGACTTCACTTTTGAATGCTCAATATTAACTTCTCCTTGCTCTTGAATGTGAATGCTTGATCTCATATGAATTTCTCTTCTTGTTTCTATTGTGAAATGATTATGAAACTTATTTTTATAGGTTTCCTTCTATTTTTCCAATTATCAGATCCTGAAAGTTGACACTTGAAATTTGAATTTGAGACCTTGAAATTCCACCAAAAACATGTTCCAAGTTGATTTTAAGGCACTTAATGAGGACCCATTCGTCCATGGGTGAATGGTTCCTGACCTAAATCTTCAGGACTCCATAAATGTCAAGGTATTAATTTAATCAATAGCATTTATTCAATACAGGTTATGGTGTCGAGAAATAAATAAAATAGGTCTTTGGATGCATAATAAAGGGTATTAGGTGCCCAAAAATGAGGTTTAAAATGCATAAATGAAAGGTCACTAAAATAGGTCCAAATAAGTGTGAAATTGCACTTTCTTCTAGAAAGGGGTATAATTTTCTACACTACATTTAGCCCCCACTTTAGCAACCATATGACACTACGTGCATATGCAAGCTAAAGGAATTGGAATAAACTTTATAAAAAGGATACTCATACAGATTCAATAGTGAGAATGAAGCCCCCAAATGTAGTCATCTGCAAAATCACAATGTTAGGAACTGCATCCTGCAACACAGGTTTGTTACTCATTCAAAAATCCTCTTATGAAACTTCTACAGAGAATCGAATTCTAGGTTAGATGTATGCCCCCTGATTTTGCTTGCTTTACGGAGGTGGAATCAGGGTAGCCATGAAACCACATCGAATTACTTAAGTCTTATCTTAGGGTATTTCCAAGTATAATACTGTATAGTGATAGACATTAGATGAAATTGGTGACGAAATTATGAATCCAACGCAACCAATGGCATCGAAAACGGAGTTCTCTAGCCCCTGATATATTGATTTGAATGGAATATACTGAAGGTAAAATATGCATCTTTTTAATTAAACTAGGTATATATGAATGAAAATGACACTTTTACCTGTGTGCAGTGAATTTATCTAACTAAAAGTACAAGAAAGTAAGAAAATCAAGCAAAAGATAAAACACAACAAACACTCAAGATTGGCCTAGTTGAATATTAACAAGAACAAGAAAATAATAGTAAATTTACCTCCAAGATTGATGAAATTGGTTGGCCCTTGATAAGTTGATTTGTATGCTCCTTTAGACAATATGATAGCATGCAATCTATACTAAAATGATGTTATTGATATGATAAGTGCAATGGATATGGATGAAATTTCAATATGCAACAATGGAGGAGATGAGTGCTTGAGATTGAAAATGCTAACTGTGTGTATGCAATTGTGTGAGTGATATATGATGAAAATAAATGAAATTGGCTAAGTATTTAGCCAATTTTGGAGTGCATGAAATGGAAGGCTAGGATTAAAATTAGGTTTGGGGGGTCAATGGTTGAGATTCCTTGGGGCTTCTCAACACATGTGGTGAGGACATGTGGCAGGCTAGGTGGAAAGGGTGAAGTGATGTGGAGGTGGGGTGGCTCCCATGTGGAGGTACTTTCAAGTACCTTGGGGAGAGAGAAAAGGATTGACTTGTCTTATCTTTCCCCAAATAGTGGAAGGATCTGACAAGTCAAATCCTTTTAGATTTTGGCAAAGGGCATTGGGAAGAACAAGGGGAATTAAAATTTCCCCTTGTAAGGACATTGGGATAAGGGGAGGAATTAAAAATTATCTTTTAATTCCTCCAAGGATGTGGGGAGGATAAAGTGGAATTTAAAATTCCACATGAGATGTCTTGGATGAATAAATTGAATTAAAAATTCCAAGTTGGCATGTTGGGAAGATAAAAAGGAATTAAAAATTCCTTGGGGGATGGGGGATTGCTTCTCCAAAACTAGAAAGCATTTAATAGGGTTGAATTCTAAGGTACTCATGTCATAATTGGCAAGAGACTTAGGTTAGGGACTAACTAATCATGATTAGTGTTTGTGCAAACAATTAAGTAGGTTAATGACAGGATTAGAGGCAAGTGGCAAATTATGGAGGATGTGACACTCGCCACAATTAGTGGTGTACACATCTTAATCGTAGGTTAAGTAAGTTAACCTTGATTAAGGAAGAATTATGGAGGATAGTGACATGTGGAGAGAGAAAAATGATGAATTAAAAATTAATTTAATTCATGTGGGTCAAATGACCAAATTAAATAAATTGGTATATTTATTTAATTTGGAGAGAAAAAGGGTAAAGTATTTAATTAAATAATTATAAAGTATTTAATTAAATAATTAAACACTTTAGGGAATATTAGGAATAAGATAAATATTAATCAAATAAGGAATTATAAAATTAATATGGTTATGTAGGCGGGATTATAAGAATATAAGGGTAAATTTGACCATATGGGAGTGGCCAAATTTAGGTGTCTACACTTTTCCCCTCTTCGAGATGTCGTTAAAATAATGATGATTTGATGGAGGAAAAAGATTGCAGAATGCTCTAGTATGACAGGGAGAATGACAAGGAGGAAAATGAAGAAAATATGAAGGGTTATGCCCCTTAAGAGGGTGGATGGGGGAAAAGGGGCCCCAAGCGACGTCTTGATATGAAGAAAAGGATGGTATCATGAGGATGGTGATGAAAAAAGGTGAGAAATGGCTTTTGAACGGAGGAAAATGAACTCATGGGGTGTAAATTGTGGTCAAATGAAGAAATGAGGTTAAAAAGGGGTTAAAAAAAGATGAAGGTTAAGTGGGGTCAAAAGGGTAGGTATAACTAATAATTGAGATAATTACTTTTTACCTTTGTCTTTTGTGTACACGTGTGATTGGATGACTGTGCGAGTGACCGAGAATGACATGGTAGACCAAGGAGTTATCGTGCATTATCGGGACGTGGTTCAAGAGTAATACGTGGAGGGCATCATTCCCTACTAGGTACGTCTCAAAATTTGGACCTTGTAATTTGATTGGAGACGTGTTTTTGTACCTTTTTGCATGGGAGGGTAGATTAGTGTTTGGCGAATTTGCCCATGAAAAAGAAGATTTATTGATTTGATGCGGTGCATTCACTGAATGCATGGAAAGGAAGGGGTGATCATGCACTTGCATGGGCGGGTGCACGATGGGAGGGGTGATTGCAAAATTGCCCCAAAAAGGAATGGGCGAGAGTGCAAGAAGAAGATCGATTGTGAATTCACCTAAGAGGGGACGGACAATGGCATAATCACCTCTAACGGGGAGGGATGATTGTGAAATCACCTCTCAAGGGGACGAGCGATCGCGAGATTGCCTCTAAGTGGTACGGGTGAATGTGAAATCGCCCCTAGATGGCGATGGGCGAACTTGCTGCTACAGTGGTGAATACACCTATGTAGGGGAAAATCTACCAAAAAGGGGAAAGGGGCAAGCGCACCTCACATAGGGGTGAGTGCACGGGAATGGAATAGGTGATCATGCACCCCACAAGGATGAATGCGCAAAGGGGGAAATGGGAGATTGTGCACCCTACAAGGGTGAGTGCGCAAAAAGGGTTGTGTAGAAAAAGACAACATTTGGAAGAATATATGACAAATGATTGTGCATGGATGTAGGTGATAGGGAGCTTATGGAATAGAGAGCGACATTCGATTACACTAACCACATGGGGTTCACTAACCAAGATTTTGAGACACTAGATAGGGTGGGACTTCTACATGTGACAGTGTTTCTAGCAATTTGATCCCACCGACCACTATTGACAACACTGATTGAGCGATGGAGCTTAGATACCTGTACCTTCCTCCTCACCATGGGGAGATGATAGTGACAGTGACACTGTAGGATGTTTGGAGGATCCTCTGATTGTCGATCTGAGGGCACCTAGTGAGCAGAGTGACCAGACAATTGATAGAGCAAAGTCTACAGGATGTGTTTGGGATGGTATACCTCCCTATGACGGGAAGGGCTTGGACATAGATGCATGCATTGGGACAATATATGCATTTTCATTGTACTTATGAGAACTAATTAGTGGGATCCTCCTCCTGGATAGGAGCAATCATTTCTTCACCCTCAAGCTGATTGAGGTTGTGCGACACATAGTAGAGAGGAGGAGAGGGGTGTTTGTGTGGAGGACTTGCATCCTCATGCAACTTTATAGAGACATGCATGTGGTTTGTTATAGGAGAGCCCATAGCATCATGCATGTGACATTACTATAGTTTTTGGTATGGCAGCATATTTGGATCACTCGACTGGATATAGTGGTGGTGAAGGAGAGGGGAGTCGATCTCGCGATTGCATGCGAGTATGGAGACATGCGAAATTATGCAGAGGCTCGAATCATTTCTTTCTGGTGTTGTGCTTTGTATGATATGACAAAGGATCATATTTTGTGGTGATCATACATGCAGATTATGATTTTCACTTATGGAGGGCCCAAAGGACAAATTGTGCAGGGCATATATGTTCTCCCGATGTTATTTGATTGGTCAAGACCCTTATATTATAGAGATGTACAAACCTGGCCGAGTGACACGGTAGTTTGCGATCTGGCAGGACATCCCAGAGCTAGAGCAATGGTATTGATGGATTATTTGGGAGAGGGAATGGGGGAAGAGTGTGACAACATCCAGGGCATGGTATATATGGGATCAGTTTTTGGAGGTTGTATGGCCATGGGGAGGAGCACTTGATGATGTTGACATGAAGGAAAGTTATGTTGCTTGGTGGAGGGGGAGACTACCAAAGAGGGTGGCACCAATAGCATGGCTGGTGCAGTCACCAGTACAGGAACCCGAGGTGGGGGGAAAGGGTGAGGTGGAGGAGGCAGTAGGTGACAAGGAGGAGGAGGAGGAGGAGAGACCCCTAAGGAGGGTCTGAAGGAGGATTGTGAGATGGAGGGGAGTGATTATTGAGGAGGAGGAAGAGATCTAGGAGGTGGAGATGGATTTTTAGGAGGAGCAAGAGTAGGAGGCACCAGGAGAGAGGGCAGTGGTGGTATATCAGGCACCTCGAGAGGATGATATAGATGCTAGGTTAGCAAGTGTACAGGCCTAGATAGGGATCTTGGAGAGGAGGTTGAGGCAGTCGGAAGAGGAGAGGGATAGGTTGCAGGTTGAGGTAGAGAGGCTATAGGGAGCCCAATTCATGGTAGAGGAGGCAATCAGAGTGGAGGTGGATGACCTAAGGAGGGAGGTAGAGCAGCTGTAGATTTTATTTGAGGATATGAGGCAACAAATGGATGTTGTGTAGTACATGGTAGATTAGGCTCAAGAGGTGTTCTCAGTCCTCAAGGGAGAGAGAGATGAGGACCTTGCACAAGACAAGGAGGTGGAGGGATAGGTATAACTATCCCAAGGAGAGTGGAATGAGGTCCTCACATAGGACAAGTAGGCAAAGTAAAAGCTATCCAACATGAGGCTAGCCTAGGATGCATGAGAGCTAGAGAGGGATAGGTATCGTTGTAAGAGAGATGTAGCTCAAGCAACAACGGCTGGGGTAGATGATGCAGGAGGGAGGTGGGATATTGGGTGGGAGTATATTATACTACAGTGCTAGATCTGGCTTAGAGATCCCCTCCATATATTTTGATGTATAGTAGGAGTGCAAGACCCTCACGGTCAGGACCCTCATGGTCAACAGGATCAGGGAGGTCAAATGGCTACATGGGGCCACCAAGAGGAGGAGGGGGGAGAGGTGTGCCAGATTCACCTCAATTTTATGATGCGGCTAGCAACGGATAGCAAGGGACAAGGATGGAGACAACTACCCTAGTTTTGATAGATATGTAGGTGGTAGTGTTTAGATATGGAGAGCTCATGTATAGACTCTAATAAATGATTCATTGATTCTTTTTATTCATCCATTCATATGATATTCTTCTATACATATATGTTTTTATTATTTCATGGACATGGATAGACATGGTACCTTTTTATTATTTCATGGACTTTAATAGATGTTGTACCTTTTTATTATGTCATGGACTTTAATGAATATTATGATACTCTCTCTCTTTTATTATATGATATGGATGATTATGGTGGCATATCATGTGATGTGTATATTGTGTATGCTTAGCATGGATAGATGCATTATGGATATGTGATGATGATTACGATATTAGGTTTGACATGTATGTATGTATGGATGATGTTTATGATGTAGGGGACTAACATGTTTGAGATGCAAGATGTGTAATGTTATATGTATATAGGATGTTTATGAAATATGAGACTAACATGTTTGTGATGCAGGATGTGATTTTATATCATGTTGATTATGGTATATGATGTGATACTAACACTATACGATGCAAGATGTGATGGATTATGTGTATATATTTGGAAATGTTATGTGATATATATGGATGTGATTGAGATTGAGTATGATAAGCAATGAATGTGTTATAGTCGTTTATCTATATGTGATGCAAAATGGAATATGTATTTAGTGTTCCTAATGCAATGAATAATAATGAGATGCGAAAATGTGATGGACTAAGATGTTTAGAATAACAAATCTATATTATACTAAACTTAAAAGACTATGAAAATGATAATGCAAGAGGACATGAAATGGATAGTAAAATGATTAATGTGATCTAATAATGACTAATGAAAATGATTAATGCAACTTAATTATGATAATGAAATGGATAATTAAAATATTAATGGAATGGACAATGAAAATGAAGATGATTAATGCAACCCAGTGGAACGATTAATGAAATAAATGACACAACCTAAGGATTAATAATGAAATGATTAATGCAATGAATAATGCAACCTAAGTATTACAATAAAATGAGTGATTCAACCTAATGACAAATAATAAAAATGGATAATGAAACCTAATGATGGATAATGCAAATGATTAATAAAATGGTGGATGTAGGGAGCCTGTCAAAACTAAAGCAACCCAATAGGAAGAATAGGTGGGATAAAACCATTTGCACAATCAAAAACCATGATTAGAGGCTAGGTGAATTGGATGAGGTAGATGCAATAGCATTGTGAATGAAGGGGGAGTATGAGATGAATCATGCAACCGAACATCATTCTATCATTTAAGGAGCATTCAATTTTGATATAGAGTAGGATACCAAGTGTTGGGGTATAAGAAACCAAGGAAAATTAGCATACTACACATAGGAACAAACAAAATTTCAGCATCCCAAAATCATGGGTCTTTGGTCAGGCCGATGTCAGGAAACCACAAGCATAAGAGGTTACTCCAAAAATAATGCAAGATTGAAAAGGTCTTGGTGGGTACTATGCAAGAAAACCAGGAAAACACGATCACACAAAACCAAGATATGCCCCTATGTCTACCAGTCAAAGTGCACCATGATATAGTGGATTGTGGCAACCTTGGATAGGTATAGTAGGAAGCTCAAAAGATAACCAAATGCAAAAGCACCAAGAAATCATAATAAATCTGAAATATCCTTTGTCATGGGGATGATAGGTGGATGAGACTGATATGGTCTGATATGAGGAAAGATATATCCTTCTAAGACTGAAGATGGATGAAGTAGATCGCAATGCCAACATGACTCAGGACATCTGAAACTGATTGAAATTTCTAGGAACTAGTGGATTTTGTTGTTGAATTCCAGCAAGATAAGGACACTATTGGTGACATGAAAAAAGAAAAATACACACCCTAAAGGACAAACCTAGGCCTCGGGGGCTCATCAAAGATGGCCTTGCCTACGTGAAAGCACAGAGGCAATGTAGTTCAATAAAAATACAGATGATTGATGATGGATGAAAGACAAACAAACAATGGGGATAGACTCAAAAGGATGGACTAAATCCTTGAGGTCTCATCAAAGATGGCCTTGCCTATGTGTAAGTGTAGAGGCAACATAGTTCGATAAAAAAGACCCAATCAAAAGATGGGACCTAATGATAAAGGATGTGAGGATGGATCCTAGATGAGGATGTGAGACTGACTAATAGGACACTATATACAAGCGATGATAATCAACCAAAGCCCAACTGGTATAGGGATATGAGATCAAGATACCCAACAAGACTTATAGGAGTTCACCACCAACAAGTGAGAGAAGCTCAAGACTTGGGATAGTAAATCTAAACTGTCTAATGCTCAATCAAAATATACCATGGGATATCTTATAGGATGGATGAGATGGGTAGATAGGATGGGGTGGATATCTAAGCATATAGGCAAATAGGATACAAGGTAGATAATGATTAAGCCCTTTACGAATGGCACATGTTACCAGGTTTTCACCAAATGTACTTATCCAAGGTGCCACCAAAGGGGGTTTTCACCACATGATGATTTATTTCTCTTTACTATTAGCATAATGTTTTTGGATTTTTTGACATCTTCCATTTTTTTTGTTTTTTTTGTATTTTTTAGGTGGGGTAACCTAGTTGACTTAGGTGTAAAATCGCTTTAGATGCACAATGTTGATGGGTTCCTCCAAGGGTTCCCCCTCGAGTGTGGCAAGCCGATATGCTCTAGAACCATACTTAGTCGTGATGACATATGGACCCAACCAATTAGCTTCAAACTTCCCTTTCATTTCTCAATCTTGCTGGGTATGTTGATTTTCCTTAAGTGCAAGATCACCAATCTAGAACTAGCGGGGTCAGACCTTCTTTTTGTAGCTTCATTTGAGATGATTTTGGTAAGCCTACAAGTGATTATAATCATTGAGATGCTTCTCATCAAGAATCTCTAGCTAACTGAGACTTGCAACTCGATACTCCTCACCATTAATCAGGCTATTCAAAGAGATACGCAATGAGGGGAGTTTGACTTCAATTGGAAAGATTGCATTGGCACCATATACGAGTGAGTATGGTGTGGCATCGATGTGGGTGTGAATGGATGTATAGTAGGCCCAAAGGATGAGATTGAGATGGAGGTTCCAATCTCGACTAGTGTTATTGACAACTTTCTTTAGGATTTTGATTAGTGTTTTTTTGGTCGCTTCGGCCTGGCCATTACCTTGAGGGTAATAGGGCATAGACCATCGATGTTGGATATGGAAAGTTTCACAAATTTGTCGTATATGTTGGTTTTTGAAAGGTTTTCCATTGTCAGTGATGATGGTGGATGGAATACCCTACAAAGAATATGGTATAGGATAAATTCGGATATTTGGGTGTTGCTAATGAGGGAGAGTGGAATTGCTTCAACCCATTTGGTGAAGTATTCAGTGGTGGTGATGATGAATGTTTTTCCATTAGAGGATGGAGGGTGAATCTTATTGATTAAGTCTAGACCCCACTACGTGAGAAGGGACACGATGTTGTGATCGGTTGCAGGTCCTATGCTAGAGCATGGATTAAATACACATGTTGCTAATAAGGTACACACTTCTTGAAAAATTCACATGCATCATGTTCCATAATGGGCCAATAATACCCAATTTGGAGAAACTTCTTTGCTAAGGCCATCCCATTAGTGTGTGCCTCACAAACACCACTATGTACTTTACCTAACGCCATTTTAAATTCCAATTCGTTCAAACATTGAAGAAGAGCTCCATCATACCCTCTACGGTAAAGAGTGTCTCCTAGGATGGTGTAACCGGAAGCTTAGTGTATGAAGGATTTATGTTGGTTACGGTTTAGTTCGGGTGGAAGGATGTTTTCATGAAGGTAGGTGTAAATATCGTGGTACCATGGGGATTGGGGAGCTACAATGTTGCACACCATTTTTTTATCTGGGATGTCATATGCAGGGACCAATAATTATTCAACCAGAAACTCATCATTTGTTTGATCTTTGGGCATGTCTAGAAGAGATCCAATGGTATCCATTGTGTCCACAACCTTATTTTGCAATCTAGGAACCTGTTCAAATTGGATATGATTGAAACATCGATTAAAGTCGTCCACCATGTGTTTATAAGGAAGAAGCTTGTCATCCTTTTTTTGGTACTCATCATTAACTTGTTTTATTATGAGCTACAAGTCCCCATAGACATAGAGACAAGTAATGTTCCATTGGAATACAATTCGGATACCTATGATTAAAGCTTCATATTCAACAATGTTATTTGTGCATGGAATTTCCAATCTGAATGACTTGGGGATATAATCACCTTGAGGAGTGACAAAGAGATTTCCAGCACTTGTCCATTCTATGTTTAGGATCCATGAAAATAAAGTGTCCATGTATCTGCTTCTGAAATGGTGAACACTAACTCATATGGAAACTTAGCCACTAAAGGGTACACATCCACTATAGGAGAATCAGCCAATTGATCTGCAATGACTTGTCCTTTGATTGCCTTACAGTCTATATATTCAATATCAAACTCATTGAGCAACATAACCCACTTAGCCATATGACCTATTAATGATTTTCTCGATAATAGGTAATTGAGTCAATCCACCTTATAAATTAGCTTAATCGAATGACTAAGCATGTAATGGTAAAGTTTTTGAGAAATTAAAACAATTGCAAGGCAAGATTTTTCCATAGGGGTATAATTAAGTTCATACCCCACCAATGTGCAGTTGACGTAATAAATTTCTCATTCCTTCCCATTGTTGTCATTTTGTGCTAAAATTTCCCCCAATGCAATCAATGTAGCAGAAATATAAAGCAACAAAGGTTTTCCCGGTATAGGAGGCATCAATATCGGAGGGTTGGCTAGATATTCCTTAATTTTATCAAAGCCCTGTTGACACTCTAAGTTCCATTTGAATACAATATCTTTGTGAAAAATGTGTGTCAAAGGTTGGCATTTATCCACAAGTTGAGCTATGAAGCATTGGATTGATTGCAACTTGCCTTGTAGACTCCTTAATTTTTTTAGATTTTTAGGTGGGGGCATTTCCATAATTGCTTTGACCTTGGCCAGATTAGCCTCTATACCCCTCCTAGACACGATGAAACCCAAAAAATTTCCTAATGTGACTTTGAAAACACATTTCTTTGGATTTAGCCTTAGCTTATACTGCTCTAACTTGTCAAAAAAATTCTTCAAGAACTTCAGATGTTCTTCTCAAGTTTTGGATTTTTCCAATAGGTCATCAACATAATCTTCCATTATGATGTGGATCAAATCATGGAAGATGGCCATCATAGCACATTGATACATTGCCCCCACATTTTTGAGACCAAAAGGCATGACGTTGTAGCAAAAAGTACCCCAAGGTGTAGTGAAAGTTGTTTTATGTTGGTCTTCGAGGGCAATTTTGATCTGATTATACCTAGAGAAGCCATCCAAAAGGGATAGCATAGCATGGCCTAATGTCAAATCCATGAGCATTTCAATGTTTGGCAATGGAAAATATTCTTTAGGAAAGGCCTTATTGAGGTCTCTAAAATTCATACAGATGCAAATACCCCCAGTTGGTTTAGCAACAGAGAAAAAGTTGGAAATCCAATTTAAGTAATCAATAGGCCTGATAAATCCTACTACTATTAACTTCTCCAACTCAACTTTGATGAGAAGAGCGACTTGTGGATGAATTTTTCATAGTTTTTGTTTTACTAGCTTGACACCACAGCAAACATCAAGGTGCACAACTAACACTAGATCTAGCCTAGGCATATCCGAATAGGCTCGTGCAAATTTAATGATTCCTTCTTGAAGTAGATTAAAAATTACATAATATTCTTCTTTAGTCAAGGACTTAGCTACATACATGATCTTTGGCTCTACTTTTGTTCCCAAATTCACCTCTCTTGTTTCTTCGATCAGAATGGAAGACTATTCTAAAAAGTGTGTACCCATGAGAGGAAGTTGAACATCCCCATCCTCTAATGCCTCAAGGATGTTTTCATTGGAGGATGCACCCTTTATTTTTTCTTTAAATGATTTTGAAAGTGCCTCAAGGAGGTTTTCACTTGGAGGCCCCTTTTTCCTTTGTTTCTTTTTATTTTTGTGGTTGAGGTGTTCATCTTCCCCAGGGTAGGCACCACAATCTTCATCTAAGCCCATGTAGTGTACATATGCCTCTTCGAAAGTAAATATGTCAATAGGTGCACTTCATCATAGGTCCCAATCTATGAGGTTAGGATGGCATAGGGAGAGGCTAATGGTAAAAATGGAAGTGGATTCAAATAGGGAGGAGACGTCCAAATCTTCAAAAAAAAATATGATGGTTTCCTTCTCAAGGGTTTCATCAAGGATACCGACTTCCACACTAACATTATTTGAAGCACTAGAAGATGTAACAAGTTATTTTTGCTTCTTTTCATAACCAAGACCCAAGTGTTTCGATCGCATGAGTGTATCAATCAGCTTACACATTCCATGTTCATCAACCCCTAGTCCTCCCCCTTGATAATTATATTTTTGTGCCAACTTGGAAGCCTATGGATAGACTTCTTGTAAATACTCACTGAGAAGAGGTGAAGGTTTTGGTTCTTCTCTATACACCCATTGACTAATATCCTCATCAAGTTGATCTTAAAAAGGTACCTGTGGACTAAAATGTAGTGGATCCTACATTCTTGGAGCTTATTGTCTTATTGATCGACTCTCCTTATTATGGAGACTGAGTAGGCCAATCATAAATTTTTGGAGAGGAGGGCATGGTGCCCACATTGAGTGCAGTGTGCATCTCATACTCTCCACAACCTTTTTCAATGATCTAAATGTTGGTAATGGTGGAATCATAAGTGATGGATGGAGTGGATGAAGCGTTAGGATTGGCATGAGTTGATGATGGTGTGGCATGAGAGATTCCCACCTCAATTCTAGGGTAGTGGAAGGAATGTGGGAAGGAAGCCTCAAGATCATGATAGAACTCAAAAGGATGTTAATCAGCAGGAATGGTGACCTTAATTCTATTGTGGGTGAATTTGAGGAATTGGCGATACATGGAAGGAACATCTTGCATAGCATGGATCCATGGTCGGCCAAGGAGGACGTTATATGGAAGTTCCAGGTCAATAACGTGACATGTTGTATACTACGTGGAAGAACCAACCTAAATGGGAAGACAAATAGTACCTTCTAAATCTCTTTATGTGTTGCCATAAGCCTTGATGGTGATCACCTGATTATCCAAGTCAATGTGAGTATACCCCACCTATTTTATGAATTTTATTGTACACAAATTAAGGGAAGATCCATTATCTACCAAGACTCATTTGACTTTGTGCTTATTAACAAGGACCTCTATGTGAAGGGAATGATTATGTGTGGGGTCAATAGGTGGCATATCATTTTGGTTGAATCCCAACTGATATGTAGATGCCAGGTGTCCTACGAGAGCTTGAATTATGTAGGATCTATGTCATTAGTTACATGAGTGTCTTGCAAATCTTTGGTGAGAATTTCCTAATGCATCGGGGAAGACTTCAACAAATCTAAGATAGATATTTGGGCTGGAGTCTTTTCTAGGTGATCAAGGATGTTATACTGTGAGTGTTGGGATAAAGGTGCCATTAACCTTGTAAATATCTTGTATTTAATTTTCTCCTATTATTTTTTGTAATTCACCCATAAGGTATTGGAGGTTTCACCGACAGTGGTAATTAATTTTTTATTGGCCCTAATGATTACCGTTTTATCGATAGGGAGTTACCAAGTTACTTTTACTGGATAGTTGTCACAGTAATGGTAAAATGGTCAATTATGAAAATCTTGGCATCCATCTTGGGAATAGTGGGTTATGAAGTTTTATTACACTCTTTGTATGTTGTAAGAGCATATATGATAGTTATGACACTTGTCATAAGATTCTATGACAACTATGACGACATCTATGACACGCGTAAGAGCTTATGACGCATGTAAGAGCATATCCTATTTTATAGGGATTCTTATGACAACTTGTAAGAAGGTATAATGTCATGTAAGAGACCATTTTTAGCATGTAATGGGTCCTATGTATCTTTACCATGGTTTTACCGAACCTTGTTTTTACCCATGGTAATTTTTTATGGTGGTATTTTGAGCCCCCATGAGTCTATATATTGAGGGGTTGAGTTGGAGACACTATGAGATGTTTTACAGGTACATAGATGCTTCCAAATTGAAGAAGAGTTAGAGTGGGTGTATTGTAAACACATTTTCTAATAATACAAGCTATTCATCTCTTCTTTAGTGGATTTTTTTCCCAAAAGGGTTTCTCCACGTAATCACTATGTTATGTGTTCAGCTTTCCGTTCTTGTTTTCTTTGTTATTGTTGATCTAAACTCCATATGGTTAACACTGTTAAATCTGATTTGCAGCAAGTTTAAGCTTCTATTATTTATGTTCACCTTTCTATTTCTAACATTTGGTATCAGAGTCAGGTTAGTTTTGTGTTCTGGGTGGTAGAATGAAGGTTTTTCTAGTTTTAGTGGGAGTTTTGTTGAGCTGTTTTTTGCAGTATTTTGTGTTTAACCATGGCTGCAACTTCTAATTGTTTGGATATTGAAAAATTTAGCGGAGTTGGTTTTGATTTGTGGAAGCTAAAAATGGAGAATCTTCTTGAAGAACGAGATTAGTGGGTTGTTGTGACAAACAAAGTCAAACCTGAGAAAATTAGTGATGAAGATGGGAGAAGGTTGATAAAAAGAAATGAGGCACTATCAGGTTATGTCTTTCTAATTTTGTTCTCCTAAATTGTAAGGAAACTCAGGTGCGGAAACAGCTTCCTACACTAATCTCTTAAGGAAAGTATGGTGCAAATTCGTTTTAAACCCTTACAATTTCAGATTCGTTAATCTACTTAACAAAGATATTGCAGCAATATACCATACATACAGAAAATGAAGAATGACACAATGATTTACCCTGGGGAAAACCTTTCGGTAAAAAACCCCAGCACTCCAAAACCTGCACAATGTATTATCTTCAACACAACGGTTACAACACACTTGCAATGCAAGTTCTTTCAGGAGATTTCCAACTCTTGAAGACAAAATGCGGCAGCATGAAAAAACGTTCCAACAATACACTCACATCACAAATCTTCGCAACCCTAAAAAACGCTTATATCATGCGCTTCCCTTTTAGGGCAACTTCCGAAGATAACTGTATTAGGGTTTTACCATTCTCCGAGAAAATAGGAACTCGAAAATTTTTTATCGTGGAAGAGTGTACAGTACTCAACTTTATCAATTGCCACATGTCTTCACCTGTCATTGAATCTTCCAGACATAGCTCTTACGTGTCATAGGAATCCGTCATAACCGTTTCAGCCATGATCTCCTTACACACAATTCAAGATGCCGACACATTAAGTGGAGTGACACATCAACATGCAAACTAGACATGTACACTCACACTTAATTACATTATTTGAAAGAAATACATTTTACAAAACAAATAATAAGAATAGGAATTATCCAAGGTTGAGACACCTTATTCCTAACATTCTCCCACTTGTCGAACACCTTGTAAGAGCAATAGGAACATAACAGGAATTAACCGCTATAGGCCAAAAGGCCCATAGACTCCAAACACCATCTGAACTTCACAGTGCCCACTGGTTTCGTTAATGCATCTGCAACATTCTTCACAGTATCTACCTTCTCCAAATTTATCTTTCCATCTTCCACCATATCTCTCACAAAGTGAAACTGCACATCAATGTGCTTCGTTCTGGCATGGAAAGTTGGATTCTTCGCAAGGCAAATAGCACTCTGACTGTCACACCAAATAGTAATCTGTTCTGCATCAACACCAACATCAGAACACAATCTCCTAAGCCAAATGGCTTCCTTACAAGCATGAGTAGCAGCCATGTACTCAGCTTCTGTAGTGGACAAAGCAACCACAGGTTGTCGCTTACTCATCCAACTGATGGCACCACCAAACATAGTGAAAACATAAGCACTGGTGGATCTCCTGCTGTTAATATCACCTGCCCAATCTGAATCCACAAATCCACGAATACAAACTGAATGTGGAGATCCAGAAGAGTTACCATGGTAACATATGGAGTAATCTGATGTACCCCTCAAATATCTGAATACTCGCTTAACTGCATCCCAATGTACCCGTCCAGGGTTAGCCATAAACCGGCTTAGGACTCCCACTGCTTGGGCAATGTCTGGTCTAGTACAGACCATAGCATACATAAGACTGCCAACTGCACTAGCATAAGGTACTCTACTCATGTCCTCCACCTCACTAGGAGATTTTGGACAATCATCTACAGATAACTTTGTTCCCATTGAAACAGGAACACATAGTGGTCTACAATCTGCCATGCTGAACCTGTCCAACACAGACTTCACATACTTACTCTGACTCAACCAGAGTTTTCTGTTAGACCTGTCTCTACTGATTTCCATACCCAAGATGTACCTTGCTGCCCCAAGATCTTTCATCTCAAACTGTGCTGACAACTGAGATTTAAAATCAGAAATCATACCCTTACCCTTCCCAAACAGCAACATATCATCAACATATAATGCAACAATAAGAAGGCGATCATTTTCAACTCTGAAATAAACACAATGATCTGATTTCGATCTTACAAATCCAATTGACAACACAAAGGCATCAAACTTAAGGTACCACATCCTAGGAGATTGCTTCAAACCATATAGAGATTTCTTTAATCTGCAAACTAAGGATTCATTACCTTTAACATTGTAGTGCTCAGGCTGTGACATATAAATCTCTTCCTCCAAATCACCATGAAGGAAAGCTGTCTTCACATCCATCTGTTCTATCTCTAAATCATATGATGCAGCAAGAGATAACAGAAATCTAATGGATGTCAACTTTGCAACAGGAGAGAATATTTCACCATAATCTATTCCCTCTACCTGTGAATACCCCTTTGCAACCAATCTAGCTTTGTACCTTTCAACACTGCCATCTGCACAGAATTTCTTCTTGAACACCCATTTACAGCCAACAGATTTTCTCCCTTTAGGCAAAGGTACAAGGTCCCAAGTTTTGTTTTTCTCCAATGAAGCCATCTCATCATCCATAGCCTCAATCCAGGAACCTGCATCTTCCATGCCCAAAGCCTCTTTCACAGATCTAGGCTCATCAGTGTTAGTAATCAAAGCAAAAGCACAACTGGAATCTAACATAGAATAACCAAACCTTTCTGGTTGCTTTCTTTCTCTCATGGATCTCCTCAAGGGCTGAGGTTGAGGTTGTTCTTCCTCTTCTTCCGAACTATCAGAGCTGCTAGAGCTCTCCTCATCATTAGACCCAACATGGTCTCTCTGTTCAGTCTTCTCAGGGGTAGGAGGAAACTGAACAACATCTTTTTCCTTTTCTTTTTCATCTGGTTGTAGCACAATAGGAGAAGATGTTAGCTCTCTGAAAATAACATTTCTACTATACAGCACCTTACTAGTCATAGGATTCCAAAGCTTGTATCCTTTCACACCAACACTGTATCCGATGAAAATACATTTGACAGCTTTGTTTTCCAACTTAGATCTTTTCTCCTTTGGAACATGTGCATAAGCTTCACAACCAAAAACACGAAGATGTCTAATTGAAGGCTTCTTACCAGACCACACCTCCATGGGTGTCTTACCAACAAGAGCTGATGTAGGAGATCTGTTAACCAGATAGCAAGCAGTGGCAACAGCTTCGGCCCAAAATTTTTGTTCTAGGCCAGCTCCACTAAGCATACTCCTAGCCTTCTCCATCAGTGTCCTGTTCATTCTCTCTGCAACTCCATTTTGCTGCGGGGTGTAAGGAGTTGTCTTATGTCTCTCGATTCCTCGTTCTTTACAGAACTGTTCAAACTCTGTGGAACAAAACTCACCACCATTATCAGTTCTCACACACTTGATTCTTTTACCGGTCTGATTCTCCACGAGAGCCTTAAATTCCTTGAACCGACTGAAAACCTGTGTCTTACTTTTTAGGAAATATATCCAAGTCCTTCTACTGTAATCATCTATAAAAGATACAAAATATACAGAACTGGAGATAGAAGGAACTTTTACAGGACCAAAAACATCAGAATGAATAAGATCCAAAAGTCCAGAAGACTTGTGAGAACTAGAGTAGAACTGAACACGATTTTGCTTACCATAAACACAGTGTTCACAGAAATCGAATTCGAGATTACAATCATTTAGCCCCTCAGCGAGATTTTTAGTTTTCAAGGTCCTAAGACCCTTCTCACCAATGTGGCCAAATCTCATATGCCACAACATTGTCTTTTCTGCAGGAAGCTTGCCTTCCAAAGTGTTTACACCCTTAGGCACACTTACTGCACTGCCATCGGAACCCATTGCCACAATCTTCTTTACTGCTCGTTCAGATGGTGGGGATGAAGTGATAGCCGCTCTCTTCTTTGAAACAGAAGAACTATTGCATTGAGCAATGCATGCATCAAGCTGAAACAAAGTACCTCTCCTAGTACCTTTAGCGAGCACCATAGATCCTCTTATCATCTTGCATCCATCTTTCGAAAAAACAACTTGCACACCTACATCATTCAACATACTTACAGATAATAGGTTTCGTGCCAAACCCGGAATGTGCATAACTCCATTGATTCCCTTTACTCGTCCATCAGGAAATCTGATAGTGACCCTTCCGCGTCCAACTATCTTTAGGTGAGAATCATCACCCAAGTACACCTTTCCACCATCAAACTCTTCATATTTTGAGAACCAGTTTCGATGAGAGGTCATGTGAAAAGAAGCACCCGAGTCTACTAACCACACATCATCAGATGCATGGGCTGCCAAAGCTGCAATAAAAGCATCTCCATCTTCTTGAGATTTTTCAGAAGCTGAATCTGAGCCTTTCTTCTTCTTCTTCGGTTCTTTGCAGTCCCTCCGGAAGTGCCCAGATTTATCACAGTTCCAACATTTCGCCTTGGACTTTCCAGGAGTCTTAGAACTCCCACGGGATTTGGATCTGCCCTTCTTTGACTTATTGTCATTCTGCTTTCCTTTGTCGTTGGATCTCCCGCGAACAGCAAGGGCTTCCTTAGACGAATCCGAAGTCTTTCTTCGCATCTCCTCAGACAGCAGTGAAGACACCACATCATCCATACGGAATGTGACTATAGTACTTCCGAGAGCCATCACAAGATGGTCCCACGAATCCGGCAAGGAACAAAGCAGGGTCATACATCGATCCTCCTCCTCAATCTTGGCACCAGATGATGCCAACTGTGCAATCAATAAATTGAATGCATTGAGATGATCAGTTACGGATCCACCTTCCTCCATTCTTAAAGAATACAACTTCTTTCTCAGGAACAACTTATTCACCAGAGATTTGGCCTGATACACAGACCCAAGCCGTTTCCACAAAGAATTTGCAGTAGTCTCATCAAGAACATTCAGAAGAACGGCATCTGCTAGACAGAGTCTGATGAGACCCTTAGCCTTCCGATCCTTGATATCCCAATCCGCTTGAGGTATCGCTACAGGTTTCACATCAAGTGAAGTAGCCTCCCATAGATCGCGGTCTTCAAGCATGTCTTCCATCTTGAGTTTCCACAACTCGAAATTAGTGCCATTAAATTTCTCCACCTCCATTCTACTGTATGAGGAACTTGCCATCTCAATCTGCAAATAAGATTCAGAATGCTCTGCACAAAAAAACTCCCACTCAATTGAGATTAGCTCAAAAAACCCTACCCAACAACTAGGATCAAAAGTTGATCAGGCTCTGATACCACTTGTAAGGAAACTCAGGTGCGGAAACAGCTTCCTACACTAATCTCTTAAGGAAAGTATGGTGCAAATTCGTTTTAAACCCTTACAATTTCAGATTAGTTAATCTACTTAACAAAGATATTGCAGCAATATACCATACATACAGAAAATGAAGAATGACCTAATGATTTGCCACCGGGAAAACCTTTGGGTAAAAACCCGGCCTCCAAATGTGGTATCTTCAGCACAACCCGGTTTATACGCGCAATGAGTTCTTGATTTTCCAACTCCTTGAAGGTCGAAAATAAACGCATGAAAAGCGTTCCAACAATACACTCACATCACAAATCTTATGACCTAAAAAGCGCTTATATCATGGCTTCCTTTTGGAACAGCTTCCGAATAACTTCTTCAAGGAGTTTACCATTCTGAGGAAATAGGAACTTCGAAAAGGAATTTTTTCGGGCGTCTCCAGAACCCCACTATCGAATGGAAGAGTGTGATCCTCAGCTTTATCCAATTGCCACATGTCTTCCATTCATTGAATCTTCGGACATAGCTCTTAGATGTCATAGAATCAGATCATAACGGTTTGATAGCGTCTCCTTACACACAATTCAAGATGCCGACACATTAAGTGGAGTGACACATCAACATGCAAACTAGACATGTACACTCACACTTAATTACATTATTTGAAAGAAATACATTTTACAAAACAAATAATAAGAATAGGAATTATCCAAGGTTGAGACACCTTATTCCTAACATTCGATTTGTCCAAGTGTACTTACCATTGATTGGCAAAATATCCCTCAAAGAATTAGTATTGATGAAAGAATTAAAATCAAACATAACCTTGGTAGGTGAGAATATCCCTCTAGTCTTATCTTGGATAGATGGAATAACATTGAAGTCTCTAACCAAGATAACTTTTCCATCACCCAGTGACATGATAACTTGAGATAACTAACCCCAAAGATGTTTCTTATCTCATGTAGGCGTGGGACCATAAATGTTGAAAATCCAAAATTTGATATCAAATTTTGTTACTTCTAACAATTGCCAATTATTTTCATTTTTAAGGAGATCCATAGAAAATTTATTTGGATTCCATAGAACTACTAAACCAACTGAAGCTCCTTGGGTAGGGGAATGAATAGATTGCCATAAATTCCATTTTTGAATTGTCAGTTTGAATATATCATCTAAAAATTTGGTTTCTTGAAGGAGGACTATATCTACACCACACCCATCAATTTGATGTTTGATGTGAGCACATTTGTCAGGGGAATTAATGACCCTGACATTCCATGAAATAATCTTCATTGAGCCCGAGGAGAGAAGAATGCTCTCCTTGGATGCTTATTAAGTGGATACAATGTAAAAAGTCATGCAGTGTAGCTTGACATCCTGCATCATTTTCCTCTTGTATTTTAGTAGCCTTAGATTTGCGGCCTCGTTTACCTGGATACTTCTTTGTGTGGGGTTGATAAGGAGTCTGGGCAATGGAGATAGTCTGTGAATAATAAAATTATGAAGAGATTTGAACGTCTTCCCCCGCAACTTCACCCTCCTCATGAGTCTATGATTCCTTAGGAATCATTGAGTGCAATTGGATATTAAAGGTATTCTGAGTCTCAGAAGAAGTTTCTTCTTTGACATTATTGCAATTCCAATCCCAGAAGGATTCTGCTTGGAACACCTCATCCACAATTTCCTTAATAATTTATGAGCCCACTGTGACCAAAATATTTTTCGCCAATAGTTTGAGTTCTACATCATTTGTCTTGCTTTCCTTTGAATACTGTAGCAAGCCCTGAATTTCATCTTGCACTTCAGCTGGAGAGTTTGATAGAAGAAGATTAGATCTATCTTGCTTGATCAAATGGCCAAGCTGAAGAAACTTATTTGAGTCTTGAAACATTAACCTTCTGACCAATTTGTCTAGTTGAAATTCATTAATTTTTAAGGATGGCGAATATAGGTTTAGACTTAGGGAAGTGTGCTTTCTCCATAGTACTTCAAAATAGAGATAAACTTTGATTTTCTTGGAAGGTTGCCTGCATCCCCAAACAAACGATTTGACATTGATAACTCATATTTCTGGGGAGAAAATAATCTAACCACAATGTTCTTGTATGGCTTCACATCCCTTGGAGATCTCACCACTTTTATAATGATTGATTTCTGTAGATGTATGAGAAAGACCCAACCCCAAAGATGTATCATGTTTGAAAGCTCTAGCTTGTGATTGACTCGCATTATGGGGGATCTAAGAGGATAATGCAATCTTGCTCATAGTGCTTGTAGAACTATGATTCTGTATAGGGGGATGTGAAGACCCGTGAGGGTGAGAAGTTGTTTCCTGAGAGGTTTCCTAGACTATTGGTTGAAGCCAAGAGCCAAATTTTGATTTTATCTCTATGTGTGATGGTTGTTTCTTTGTTGCATCATGTATAACAAGCATTCTAACTGACTTTGACGGGTTGTTGAAGCAAAAGAAATCCTACTTTTGGAAAATGCCTATCTGGTTGGCAATGATTTCCAGTAAATGAAATTCCCTGTATTCCAATGGAAGACCATGGAGTTGCACCCAAAAGGGAGCAAAACAAATCAAAAAATCCTCAGGATTGAAATTGGGAGTCTACTTTTGCATATATAATTAGATCCCTGATAGTTCTAGGATTTGATTCTAAAAACCTCATCTTTTGCTAAGATGGATGCAAATAGGACAACAAAAATTCCTTTATTTTCATCTAAATAAAAGACTTTAATAGCTCCTTCCCAATCTTGAAAAATGATATTTTTAATGATTCTAGATTCAAAGTGAGATTCCAGAACTTATAGATGAGTTCTTTCACTCTGAGATCGTTTACTTGAGGCAGGACCATATGATCTGGAAAAGCTACCTTGATGACTTTAGAGCGTGGAACATTTGCATACTTACTTGGCTCTGTCCCAAGATGTTGGTTGTCACTCGATTGTTAGCTCTCTTTTCTCCTCCATGCTTGTGTTTTCTTGCTCTTGCTTTGCTTTGCTGAAGATCTTGCCTTTTTTTGTTTCCTCCTATACCTCTGAAAACCCTTATCGCCATGTGACCTTGTCCGTTGCTGCTTCATGCGATGGGTTTTTGGATGATTTTCCTTTGATGCTTCCACATTCGGATGGATTTTGTTTTCCCCCTTTTCATAAGTCTTCTAGGGAGATGATTCTTTACCGTTGGATAGATTGGATCCCTTGGGTGGAGCCATCTCTGGTACAACATTTTGTATGTATTGATCTAATGCCATCTATGATGCCAACCCTCTCTTAGGGTTTCCATTATCAATAATATTAATTTAATTATTAATAATGTTAATTTTTAATATAATGTATATATCTGGCTATGTCTTGGGCTCTACCACTCTTAAAAATCCTTAGAAGGGCTAAGGTGGTGACACTATAGATAGGTTTTGAAAATCTAAAGTATATTCCCACATGGGATAATTTTGTAATCGAAATGTTTGTATTAATCCTTTTTGTATCAAACGGGCTATAACCAGAGGTTTTCTTCCTGGTTCTTTCTTGTCGGTATGCCCTCTGAACCAAGAATTATGTACATATTTTATATTAATATATTATAGTGGCATGTCCACTTTTGCTTTAAAAAAAAAATCCACTTATTAATGAAGTTTACGTATAAATTTAAAATATTTGGATAAAGAGGTATTGAATAAAATATCAAAAATAAATAATAGATATCATATTTGGAACAATAAATTTCAAAAATAATTAAAATAACTACGTAACAATTATGAATTGTTAAATTTAAAAAGTGTGATTTAAGGTTTAAAAGATTAAATAATAATTAAGGGTGAAAATTATTATCTTTAGTTTTGATCTCGTTATTGTCGAGGGAGTTAAGTTTTTGAATTAGTACACGAGTAAGGTTTAGCCAATAGGTGGTAAATCAAGAAAAAGGGGTAAAGGGGTAATTGATAGATGTATGTGGATGCACTCGGGAAATGGAAAATAATTTGGAATTTGCCACCTGTCTTGTTTGGTTATCGAAAACTTTAGAATAATTTGTTAATTAAAATGGGATTTTTTTTCCTTTTGGCTAGTGGGCAATCTTTGGTGGTAATGTTTCTTGATAATCTTCCTGGGTAATCTTGCTAGGGAAAAAAGTTTAAAAAAAAAATTACAGCCCTATGAATTTTGAAGCAACTGAAACATATTTGGATTTTTATTTTCTTTATGAAAAAGAGATTAACTCAGCATCATCTTCGTCTCCAAATGTCATTTACCTAGGTTGGTGGTTTTACGGTTATTTATGTACATATTTAGAATGTTGTTCTATGACAGTCGTTATGTCATATATATATATATGTGTGTGTGTGAGTGTGTGTGTGTGAGTGTGTGTGTGTGCGTGTGTGTGTGAGAGAGAGAGTATATATTCATGCTTTTGTGTGTGTGTGAGTGTGTGTGTGTGTGCGTGTGTGTGTGAGAGAGAGAGTATATATTCATGCTTTTGTATTTCCAGCCTATGTAATGTTTAAGAGAAAACAAATATATATAGTTTTTTTATATATATTGATTCTTTGGTTTATTGTTTACTGGGTCGAATGCTTTCTTTTGTTGTCACAAAACAACGAGTTGCATGTATAGGTTTGTAATTTAATAAATACCTCTTGAATTAAAATAAAGAATAATTTTGTGAGAGAAAATGCTAATTAAATAATAAAAGGGTTTTTTATAACAACAAATAGTTTAAGTTATATAAATATATATGTGTGTGTGTGGAGGAGGGTTGGTAAAAGTAAATTGGGTGTACAGAAAAAAATGTAAATTATTAAGAAAAATAATCCAAAATGCAGTGTTTATTCAAACCGTTTTTATTTTTATTTAGAATGGAAAAAAAAATTGTTTGAATTAAAAGAAATAAAACTTATTGTTCCTTTTAAGAGCAGAATAGTAATAATAAATATATTTACATATTTATATTATATCATATGTATATATATATCATGAGAATAAAATTAAAGAAAGAAGGTAATTGATTAGTAAAGAGATTAGGGTGTATTTGGGTGGTTTCCTTACTTTTAGCCTCTTTTTATGGTAAGCGACTTCCCTAGTTTCTTTTATTCTATTTTATATTCCCTTAAAATTCTCATTATTTCATTGTAGATTTTTATTTAATAAATATAAAAAAAAAGTTTTTTCATGGTAAATTTTATTACGTGGGGGTAACCATTAGTTCTTTCCCTTTTAAAAGATAAGAAATTAAATAGAGTTATTTCTATTTTAAAATATTTTAGTTTAGTTTAATTTAATTTATAGATATATGTTTATTTGTTAATTTTATTTATTTTTAAACAAAAGTGGCAAGCCACTATATATATTTATTATATGTAATAAAGTATACATTTAACTGGCTCAAAGGGCATACCGGCAAGAAAGAGCCAGTGAGAAAACCTCCGGTTTTGGCCCAAAAACGTAGTGTTTCTGATTACAAAATGCTGACTTTTTCAAGTCATATAGTCATATCAAAGTCTATCTCGCTAAAAAGTGTAAACCTATCCACTGAAAATACAACTTATTGGCTGCTTAGTCACAAGCATGTACATAATTTGCAAAATTTAAAACATTTCCCTTTAATCCTCCATCTACATGAAGTCGAGCATATTGTCCCCCTGATTTTCAATTCTTGCTTCTTCCATCAACAAATGGGAGCCTTCCTGAACTTGAATATTCACCTGTCTTGAATTTCTTTGCAATGAAGAAGCTGCATGTTGACAATTATGATAAAGAAGAAAAGATATATAATAAAACTTCTCCCTGAATCTATCAGCCATATCCCTTCCCAGTTGGTTAGAATATTTTGATAAAGCCTTATTCAAATGACAGGGGTCGGAAAACTCTATGGATAATTTTAAAGCATCAAAAGCATTAACCACTGCCTTATTATGAGGAAGATAATGAGGAGGGAAGATACCACCAATATAACCTTCTCCACGTGAGAAGATATATTTTTGTGCACTGCAAAGAACTGCTTCATTTTTCAAAAAAATGTCATTTACCATTGTGTCGGCAATGGCTTTAACTGTTTCCAAACATTGAAGAATATCCATGATATTAGAAAGAAAGATGGAAAGAACATTTGACAGAAATATCAACCTTCGTGACTTTGGCTGAAGAATCTCAGACCCAATTATGCATTTGAAACATTTATAATCACATGGGCAACGAAACTTGAAGATAGATTAGAGATGCTGAATATCAAGCTTACTAGAAGCCGGAGTTTCCCAACTTTGAACTAGCAGCCACATTCAAAAATTTTGAGGATGATACTCCATTTCAACCCGCCTTACTTTGCTTAACAGCTAAAATAGACAAATAAATATTAAAAGAACTCTTCTTATTTTTTGATGTAGAAAATAAGACAATGCTGCCTATTTATAAACTTTCAGCTCCCATGATTTTGAAGCTTACCTCTTTATCATGACAAATCGCTTACCAACTTATGATGAAATAGTACCATGATATCCTTTGCACAAATGCCGAATGCTATATAAGAATATCAAATATTATTGATGGCAACCGAGCTGATTTGGACCAACAAAAACATCCCATCGGGTACGAGAGAACACCATATTTGCCATGCAATGAGATCGACATTGTACTTATATTCATGACCTTGCCATCAAGAATATTTGATATTCTTACCTTTATGTTGTCATAATTTTATTTACCCGTAGCTGGCTGATTTAGACAAGGCACAATATATACCTCATGTCAGACCTCCCCAATAATCATTCTTATAACAGATCAAACAAACCTGCGATCTCAATATCAACCACATTTTGCACATTCTCCTTTATACATAAGAACGAAAGTATTGCAATTAATCAGCATGTATTCCTATGTTAAGACTCCCTCCATAGGACCAAAAATATTAATAAATCTTCTTGACATGTCAACCATAAATATGATAGCTAAAAGATAAACTTTAAGACCTATCATATCCATAATTGGCAAGTACAGCAAAATGACTTAATCAATTTTTTTCCACTTTGATCAATAGAGATTTCCTCTTTGGAAATTAATTTTTCCAATTCAAAGTCATATTTCCCAATTTGAACAATATGAAGCATTTCTTTTTCAAGTTGATTGCAGCCCAGGTTGGCTAAATAATCTGCCACCCTATTTCCTTCTCTATAAGTATGCAATAAGTTATAATGCAAGAAATTTTCCAGAAGTTTTTGAATTTGCTTTACCATATAAGATAATTTCCAATTATGAGAGGATCCTTCCCTGCAGGCATTAATCAGAATAAGAGAATCCCCTTCTATCTCTAACTTTGGTAATTTGAAATCTAACACCATTTTTAGGCCAAATAGTAGAGCTTGTGCTTTAGCCTCATTATTTGTACCCACCATTAACTTGATAGATTTGACACAAAGGACTATACCATTAGTATCTCTTATTACAATACCTGCCCCAGAAATTTCGGGGTTACCTTTTGATAAATATACTTGAGGTGAGTTTATTATTCTTTTAATGATAAATTCCTTTTGGGATGCATATTTAACTGAATTTGTTGGTTGCAAACAACCATCGAATATTATAGGGAAACACCCGAATGTTTTAAGGTTAAAATATAATAGATATACATTTAGTTTCACATATGTGTAGACTTACTCATTTAAGCATGAGATTAAATGTATGTAATTATATAGGCTGCTTATGTTAATAGCTGAGTAGTTATGTTAAATTATATTGTATTATAAATAAATATATGTATGTATGTATATAGGTGTGTGTTTCAATATATTGTTAAATGAAAACAAGAGTGTGTGGTAAAGTAAAAATATTTATATATATATATATACATATATATATATATGTATACATATATATATATACATATATATACATATATATACATATATATGTGTATATATATATGCCAATATTTAAAATGCCATATATATGCATGTATTATGATTATTATTAAAGAGAAAATTTATAATATTAAAATGCTCAATGAGAGATGTGTAAATCCTTTTTAGTAACATAATTATGCCGAAAGGCGTTATACAGTGAAAGCATTGTGTAAACATTTTGAAATTGAATTTAAAATGACAGCCAAGTGATAGTATGTGTTGTATGTGCTTTTTGAACCTGCATTGAAAATGACAGGCAAGTGGAAGTATGTGTTGCATTGAAAATATTTTTTCTTTTCAACTTGATATATAATTTTTATAAATAATAATATAATATGTAATATTGCTGGCTGTCGTTAGTGCTGACGGTTACAGTAAAGCGTGAGTAATTGGAAGAGTGGTCCCCAATTCAAAAATTGCATAGATTAAATAAAACCATTATTCTAACTGTCTATCTCTGGCTACATTTGAGTAATGTGGCCTTATACTGTTCCAGTGGAATTTCAAATATGGAGTGTTGGACTAGACAGGGTTTTAGTTTATATTGAATTTGTGTTGGCAATTGAAGAGTTTGGCCTTTCACAAGATGTTTTTCAATGGGAAAATCTTACCCACAATGAGAAACACTTTATAAGCCACGTATTGCCTTTCTTCGCTACCTCGGATGGTATTTTTTTTTGGACAATTTGGCTTTACAGTTCTCTAAATATTCAAATCGTAGAGGCACTTTCTTTGTCCTTTTGGAATAGTAGGGTTGCGTGGTATCCTTATGATTTGAGTACCATGATTTCTTGTTACAAGCATCAATTTTGTCAACCTGTTTAGTATTTTCTTCTTACAATGAACCAAGATTTTATTCATGAGAGTTTTGGGTCCTAATTGTCTACTGGTGTTTACCAGTTTGAATTACTCCAGGGTAATTATCAATTGGATTGGTTTGTGTATAATATGTTTTTCTTTTTTTGCATGCAGAGCCCCTTAGAGTAACGAGCTTAAAAAATGTTGAGCCCATTGCATCATTTGAATACTATGGCAATGATGAATACTTTGTGGCAGCTCACTCGCAGTATTTCTATGGGAATTTGTCTATTTTTTTCCTTTTTTTTGAGTTTGTGTGCTTTAATATTTAGTCATTTTTCCCTCTATTGGGTCTCATGTGATTTTTGATGTTTTTGTTTGTAGACAATTGATCAACATGTACAACAATTGAACTTCTCCCAACATTGGATTTTTGGGCACTCCAAACTTAAGCAGAATCAACTCTTCTTATCGAACATCATCCTTCAGGAGGAGAAATACTCTCATTTGTTAAGCAACCTCTATTGCTATTAATAAAAACATATTAAAAAATAGAGGAAACCCAACTTCCTCCTCTGCAACCAAAGAAAGCCCCTTCTAGAGAAGCCATACATGATCACCTCCCAACTTCTCACAAATGTGCCTTCGGACATGCCTTGCTCAATGGTATGCATATCCCACTCCATTTTCTTGATGGGGTTGCATCTAGAAAAATTCAAATTATTAGGAGTTTACCTATGAAAAGTTTGATAACTTTTGACATGTTTTTGCCAAGCTTGTTCTAATACAAATACAAAAAATAAAAATCTATGCCTTTTTTAAAAGTCAATCTCGTTTGTGAGAATCATAATAAAAGAACTTGGAACTTAGAGCTAAAAACTCACTTGATTCAACTGTAATTATGGACTAGACAACTAAGTGTAATTCTAGATTACCTATCCTGATATAGGCCAGGCTGTGTGTGGGACTGCAGGCAGTGTGGTAGTTTTTGTAAGTTTTCTTTCGAAAAAATCCATCTGATAGAACAAAACAAGAAAACTCAAATTTAAACATTATCATCTAATGGGTATGCTCAAAGGTGTAGCAAAGACATTTAGACTGTACATAGCCATAAGTTTGTAAATTATGTTGCTACTGATTCGAGACTGACCCTTTTGTTTCTAATTTTTGTCTATAGATTATTTTGTATGTACAACTGTATGTGAGTATGCTATGAAGACTCTCCTCCTCTAAATTGTTATTGGAAGTGTTTGTTCAAATTATATATCTGACATAAAACACATGGCATTGTGCAGGCTTGTTGTGTAGAATATATAATTCTTGAAAGTGACAATCTATCATCTTTATTGCCAAATGCACACCTTGATTTTTCTAGATTCCACCTTACTTCCCACCAATTGTTTGCAATCATCAGTGCACTTTCTGTTCTTCCTACCGTTTGGCTATGAGATTTAAGCATTCTATCTTATATTTCAGTGAATTTTTGTAGTAATATTCTGAATGAGCAGTTTCATCATGAAAATGATGCATTATCATTAGTTGCTATTTCCTTGTTAATTGCATGTCTCCACATTTATTTTTTTATCTCCAAATCACCTAATTAATAGTGGTTTGGTTTTTATTAATCACAGTTTATGACTGTATTTTTTAGGGACAGGGGAGAGGACAAACTTTTAATTCTCTTACCAATGTTACAGATGTGATTCTGCTTGATGCTCCTCTTTATTTTAAATAAAGATATCAGATTGATTTAAGGCTAATATGTATATCAAATATAATCCTTTTTATCAAGGTTAATATTTATAGGAAATGATTCAATGTTTCTATTGGCAAGAAGCAGGGAACTGTTGAGAAACAATCAGATTATGTGGCACAAAATTCACTTGTGAAGTGGATACGGGTGAAGGGTCCAAGTGAAGGTGCAGGTCAAGGAGCTATTGAGAAGTGGACATAGATACACGCAAAGACAAAGGGTCTGAGTGAAGGTGCAAGTCCAAGTGGAGTACTCATCCCTAGAGTGGCACGATCCAAGGTGTCATCTTCCTCTAAAGGAATGGCAATTACATGTTGGAGAATATCTTACAATTAGAGCATGTTTCAATAGTTGTGATAGTAGTTGTTTATATAATGCCCAATAGTTGTGACATGACTACCCTAGCTTAAAGAAAATGTATTCTTTTGATCTAAAAAGCAACCAATCATGTGATGGAACATCAATGCTCAACTACCCATGATGTGAATGCACTTAGTTCTTTTGAATTCTTGATATATCAATATTCAAATTTCAAGTATTGAATGTTTGTTCAAAGTTTATACAAGGGATGTGAGTAAATTTTTTGATTCTTTGTTGAGAATGCATCTTCATTATTTTTTACTCTTCATAATTTGTTATATTTAAATGCAAATTTTCTATTGAGATGGAAACTACAATAATTGTGTGTACACAAAATTTTGAGCAACAAGAACAAGTTAAACAATATAACCTATCCTACCCACCTATATCATTCATTGACTGATGTAATTTTAACACTCATGAATTCAATAAAAGCAACCACCTCTTTCCCAACAATTCCTTTCCTTTCAATCTATAGACTACAACAAAAGAGACTCTTCTATTATGGGGAGGAAAAAGTTGATTCACTCTCAGAACTTGTGAAATTGAATATTCTTTTGCAAGAGCTACATAATTGACAAGGGCCCTTGGTCTAGAATGCTCCCTTTTGCCCTCCTTTCTTGAGAAGATATCTCTCGGCGTACTTTACATATATTTTAAAAATATAAGTATGCTAGTATATAGAAGAAATAATAGATGATTGATATTATTATAATTTAAAATTACTTTTTAAAGTAAATAAAATATTTGAGTATAAAGAAGATATATATATATATATATATATATATATGGATAAATGAATTCAAATAATTGACAATATTTTATGTTTTCTTTTCTCTTATTGAATCAAGAGACTTGTGTAGTTAAATGTTAGAAAAGGATATTTTGGTCTCTTTAAATAAATAATTTACTTGATAAATTAGCAATAACTATAAAAGTATAAATGAAGGTTTTATTTAAGAAGTTAGTTGGATTGTCCTTTTAATAGTGGTCTTGTTTATAATCATTTATAGGATGATTTGTCAATTTCATGAATATGCTAGTTACATAGCTTCCTTTTAATATCTTATGAGTCGTGAATGTACTGGCGATCATGTTTCATTGGCTATTTGTGCCTTGTTATTTGTTTCTAATGCTTGAATAAGTGCTCTCATTGTATAAGTAGTTGATTAGCGAAAGTGTGAAGGTTTTGGTTGAGTGTTCGTACTGAATTATCTAATTGGTTTTCAAGTTGAGATGTGCTCGGTTGATTGTTATCGTTGTCATGCTTATTACTTTTATTCTCCACTTGTCTTTTTGCAGATTTTATATAGTCATTTTGTAGTCTTCTTTTTGTGTTAATTCTGATTGAGGAGAATTCATTGCATTGTCTTCTTGTGGTCATATTTTGAGATGGTTGGGAACCTAATATGTTTGAATTACCTTCAGTAGGAGCTTGTGGAATTTTGGCATTTTAGGCTTCCAGAGGAAATAGTGAACTTGAATTTTATTGGTTTTCTACGGATGGACTGTTGTGATTCATTGATCCTATTTCGGATTTTGAGCTTGTGGGAATAACCTTGTACCATGGTGTTGACTTTTGATGTGGTGGGTGGTACCTCCTTTGTTCTTGTTTTTTAGTGATATGGAATGGGTTTGCAAGATGGTTCTTGCCTTGGATGTTGCGAGTTATGAACACTTTGATTTTTATGTGAGCTAAGGTACACCCCTTGTTTGTATTTAGTTTTGGTATCATAGGGAGAGTGGCTCTTCATGGGGGTCCGACACATAAAGGAGTTGTTAGGGTAACCCATGGAAGAGTTTCCTAAACAAATGATAATGTAATTAATGAACTAGTGGGTTTGTGTAGTTAAACACTAAACAAGATTAATTATGAATCTGAACTATGTAGTTAGTTCTTTCATAGACTAAGGATGCAATGAGAGGACCTGGTTGGTAAGATCACTGCCTTGTCCTCACGAAAGGTAAGTGGTCCCAAATGAGTCAACATATGGACTGGTTCCTTGAGATAGGAAGCCATGATAACCATAGATGGAGGTGGTACCTTGTGATAGGTTTCCTAAATAATCCATGTAAGGTCAGGCGATGACACTCTCCTATAGTACCCATTTATTTTTCCCTTGTTTGGTTGCCTCTAGGAGTGTTGTTTGAATTTTTGATGTTGTTGAGGCAAATAGTTCTCAATGTTGTTGAAGCCTCCAGGTTCTATCTTTTAGTGTTGCACACATGCCTCATGGCAACTTGATTGATGTTAACAAAATGTGCCCTTGATAGTTATTGTTGGTTGATATTGGGTTTTCATTTGAAGGCTTTTGGATCCTATTGTTGCTGGCACCTCTTATGGTTATTTAGTGTTGATCTATAATATTGGAAATTGGCTTTGTTGGACCTTTCAATAT
Organism: Sequoiadendron giganteum; assembly: GCA_007115665.2. NCBI lineage: Eukaryota > Viridiplantae > Streptophyta > Pinopsida > Cupressales > Cupressaceae > Sequoiadendron > Sequoiadendron giganteum. The sequence continues at coordinate 575,991,340 of CM021105.1, forward strand.
TTTGTTGTGGCTATGTGATGTCAATGTTATGGGTTGTTATCTTATGTTGTTGTTATCCTTGTTGTGGATTCTGGCTTGATATTGGTTCATTTGACTTTTTTGGTTGAGGAATGGGGATCTTTCTTGTCAACTCCTAGAACGAGAGGGTGGTATTTTGAGTCCACATGGTCGAGTGGAATGTGCTATGCACCCCATTGGGTCCCCAGTCTGAGTTTGTGCTGATGATTTTGATCCAAGACTCTACCTTAATTCTATTGTATGTTATCTCTATGCAATCTTGATTCGTTCGTTATCATTATGGTATTAGTTTAGGATTTTATAATGCCATCTCATGTACCCCAAAGGACATAATGGTAGTTGTAATCATATATTTTCCTTATATGTAATATATTTTCATGTTCATCTTATGTATTGTCCTACTTTCAAAAAAAAAAATGCACTAATTTGTTGTTCCTGTTGTCCTTTGGGGTTTGCACGGTGGGCGTCATAGCTCGGTATTAGAGCCTAGGTTCGTACACTGGGCACTATGAGCCCAATTACGTCAACCTAGTTGCTCAGACTCTTGAGGGTATGTCCTTCTTTTGTGTCAACCTCACTTAGCAATCCGAGTTGTTTTGTAGGGTCGTCAGTCCAATGGTGTAGGTGTAACACCCCGCCACACAACCCTAGAGGAAGTTGGAATTAACTACTCAAATGAACTAATTTTTTTTTTGTTTAAGAATAATTAATATGCAAGTTCACTACACATTACAAAAACCTCTAAGGTCATGAGATTGAGATTACTAAATAACCCATGAACAACATTAATGAATTGAAACCACAACATTTAATTACTTAAGAAATTAACAACACATACATTCCATACAAGATAAATTACAACATAAAAGTAAAAGATACCATAAGATCCCAAAGTAAAATAATCTACTAAGGAGATTACATCTCTCATTCCCCGAATGAGGTAAATCCAATAAGCATGTTTACAATTTACAACTTCCCACCTCGATAACAAATGAGGGGTAATGAATTACAAGAGCAACTGAAATGAATAAAGCATAAAAAGTAACTGGATCCCACGAGCTCTCCAACTGGAAATCTCATCAACACGAACAAGAAGAAAACCCAACGGAGTAAGGTATATGCCACCCAACCAAGTGGAACCCAAAGGCCCACCCCCCGTGCTAGGAGATAGTAACAAGGATTTCTAGACAAGACCAACTACCTCTAGACACAGGTTGAATCATAACTGAACCTGACACAACCAATCACATGTACCACACAAGTACAACTCAAGTTCAACATAAGTACAACTCAAATACATCACAAGTACAACTCAAGTACACCATAATATTACTGACATGGATTACATTGCTTTAGTTATCACTCGAATAAACTACCTTCGAAGGTTACCGAGATTACCTCTTATGACTCTAGCCCCTAACGAAAGCCATTCTTCCATTTGACAACACACATTCAAACCAATTACAAAGGGAGCCCAAGTGCATACAAATTAGATACAAGAAACAATCCATCTCAAGGAGGAAATATGTAATGATACTCACTCCAAACCTTGGAGGCAACAACTTCACATAATTCACTCCTTCCACAGGAGGCACAAAAAATCCCCGTTCATGAAAACTGGGTAAAACACTAACTAGATACCATGCACCACCCAAGGGACTCAAAAAAAAATGGTTGACATCACAAAACGACAACCCCTATCCTCTAGGATCCTTTGGAAGACTTACATATTAAAGACACTTAATCCATTTCCCAAACATGAACACAGAGTAATTAATCACATAAGGCAATTGCGAGGAATAAACTAATCTTGGATATATTAAATCCATTTCCCTTAATATAACTTAGTAGTTTATTGTCTTAATGAAACTAATTTAATACGCCTCTTTTAGACAAAGGAATACACTTAAACCCAAAATATTTAATTCCCTAATTGCTTTTAAATAGTAATGAAATAAACATTTACTTCATCCATTCCAAACAGGTTGACAACCTGATACGACAACCCACATAATTAAAACCCTATCTAGAAGACTTAACAACCCTTTCTAATTAATTTCCCCTGAAGCGATAACAAAAGGAATTACATTTAAACAAGCAATTTGATCAAAATTAAATCTATTTTGGATTTCCTAAATCCACTTCTAAATTCACATACGCTACTTTATTGCATTTAATAAAACTGAATTGAATAACGTCTCTATTAGACAAAGATGAAATAAACACCAAATATTTCATTCCTAATGGTTTTTTAATTTAATATAAAATAGACATTTATTTCAATCATTCATAAAATACTGTTTCGAAATAAATAACTATTTCCTCTTTTCGACATATTCATTTTAAAAATAATTAACTCATCTAGCAAACATGTTCCTTAAAAATCAAATATACTGCTCTATCAATTACATTATCTTTAAAATAAAAACCACAACCTGACTAAAAACACTATAATTTAAATTCTTTAACTCCATTTAAATTGTGTCCTCAATTTAAATTGTTATTTTAATTTATATATATTTAAACTATATATATACATAAATTAAAATAAATAAAAGTCAACTATAAATATTCATATATTTTAATATTTTAATATTACATAATATAATATTAAATATTAATATATATTTTATATCATTAATATATATTAATATTTAGTATTATAAAATAATAATACTTAAATATTAGATATATATTTTTTTTCTATTAAAAAAAAAGAAAGCGAATATAATAAAGAACTCGCGCATTGTTTAGGGTTGCGCGCTAGTGAAAGGTCGACCGACTATGTTTACACACAGTCGACCCCCATTAATGGGGGCGACTGTGTGTAAACACAGTCATCCCTTTTTTTATGGGCGACAACTGTTGTAATAGGGGTGTGGGGTGCGCGCTGGGCGCGGCTGCCCCACAACGCCTCCCATGGGGGGCACGGTGGGGTGAGCCCCCAACACCTCCCCCAAACCCTTTGTTTTATATTATTATTTTTTTCATTTTTTTTTT
>CM021105.1:575994457-576070279 GCA_007115665.2 Sequoiadendron giganteum
TCTAAATGTTGGTAATGGTGGAATCATAAGTGATGGATGGAGTGGATGAAGCGTTAGGATTGGCATGAGTTGATGATGGTGTGGCATGAGAGATTCCCACCTCAATTCTAGGGTAGTGGAAGGAATGTGGGAAGGAAGCCTCAAGATCATGATAGAACTCAAAAGGATGTTAATCAGCAGGAATGGTGACCTTAATTCTATTGTGGGTGAATTTGAGGAATTGGCGATACATGGAAGGAACATCTTGCATAGCATGGATCCATGGTCGGCCAAGGAGGACGTTATATGGAAGTTCCAGGTCAATAACGTGACATGTTGTATACTACGTGGAAGAACCAACCTAAATGGGAAGACAAATAGTACCTTCTAAATCTCTTTATGTGTTGCCATAAGCCTTGATGGTGATCACCTGATTATCCAAGTCAATGTGAGTATACCCCACCTATTTTATGAATTTTATTGTACACAAATTAAGGGAAGATCCATTATCTACCAAGACTCATTTGACTTTGTGCTTATTAACAAGGACCTCTATGTGAAGGGAATGATTATGTGTGGGGTCAATAGGTGGCATATCATTTTGGTTGAATCCCAACTGATATGTAGATGCCAGGTGTCCTACGAGAGCTTGAATTATGTAGGATCTATGTCATTAGTTACATGAGTGTCTTGCAAATCTTTGGTGAGAATTTCCTAATGCATCGGGGAAGACTTCAACAAATCTAAGATAGATATTTGGGCTGGAGTCTTTTCTAGGTGATCAAGGATGTTATACTGTGAGTGTTGGGATAAAGGTGCCATTAACCTTGTAAATATCTTGTATTTAATTTTCTCCTATTATTTTTTGTAATTCACCCATAAGGTATTGGAGGTTTCACCGACAGTGGTAATTAATTTTTTATTGGCCCTAATGATTACCGTTTTATCGATAGGGAGTTACCAAGTTACTTTTACTGGATAGTTGTCACAGTAATGGTAAAATGGTCAATTATGAAAATCTTGGCATCCATCTTGGGAATAGTGGGTTATGAAGTTTTATTACACTCTTTGTATGTTGTAAGAGCATATATGATAGTTATGACACTTGTCATAAGATTCTATGACAACTATGACGACATCTATGACACGCGTAAGAGCTTATGACGCATGTAAGAGCATATCCTATTTTATAGGGATTCTTATGACAACTTGTAAGAAGGTATAATGTCATGTAAGAGACCATTTTTAGCATGTAATGGGTCCTATGTATCTTTACCATGGTTTTACCGAACCTTGTTTTTACCCATGGTAATTTTTTATGGTGGTATTTTGAGCCCCCATGAGTCTATATATTGAGGGGTTGAGTTGGAGACACTATGAGATGTTTTACAGGTACATAGATGCTTCCAAATTGAAGAAGAGTTAGAGTGGGTGTATTGTAAACACATTTTCTAATAATACAAGCTATTCATCTCTTCTTTAGTGGATTTTTTTCCCAAAAGGGTTTCTCCACGTAATCACTATGTTATGTGTTCAGCTTTCCGTTCTTGTTTTCTTTGTTATTGTTGATCTAAACTCCATATGGTTAACACTGTTAAATCTGATTTGCAGCAAGTTTAAGCTTCTATTATTTATGTTCACCTTTCTATTTCTAACATTTGGTATCAGAGTCAGGTTAGTTTTGTGTTCTGGGTGGTAGAATGAAGGTTTTTCTAGTTTTAGTGGGAGTTTTGTTGAGCTGTTTTTTGCAGTATTTTGTGTTTAACCATGGCTGCAACTTCTAATTGTTTGGATATTGAAAAATTTAGCGGAGTTGGTTTTGATTTGTGGAAGCTAAAAATGGAGAATCTTCTTGAAGAACGAGATTAGTGGGTTGTTGTGACAAACAAAGTCAAACCTGAGAAAATTAGTGATGAAGATGGGAGAAGGTTGATAAAAAGAAATGAGGCACTATCAGGTTATGTCTTTCTAATTTTGTTCTCCTAAATTGTAAGGAAACTCAGGTGCGGAAACAGCTTCCTACACTAATCTCTTAAGGAAAGTATGGTGCAAATTCGTTTTAAACCCTTACAATTTCAGATTCGTTAATCTACTTAACAAAGATATTGCAGCAATATACCATACATACAGAAAATGAAGAATGACACAATGATTTACCCTGGGGAAAACCTTTCGGTAAAAAACCCCAGCACTCCAAAACCTGCACAATGTGTTATCTTCAACACAACGGTTACAACACACTTGCAATGCAAGTTCTTTCAGGAGATTTCCAACTCTTGAAGACAAAATGCGGCAGCATGAAAAAACGTTCCAACAATACACTCACATCACAAATATTCGCAACCCTAAAAAATGCTTATATCATGCGCTTCCCTTTTAGGGCAACTTCCGAAGATAATTGTATTAGGGTTTTACCATTCTCTGAGAAAATAGGAACCCGGAAAAATTTTTCGGGGCGATGCCCCGAACCCCACTATCGTGGAAGAGTGTACAGTACTCAACTTTATTAGTTGCCACATGTCTTCACCTGTCATTGAATCTTCCAAACATAGCTCTTACGTGTCATAGGAATCCATCATAACCATTTCAGCCATGATCTCCTTACACACAATTCAAGATGCCGACACATTAAGTGGAGTGACACATCAACATACAAACTAGACATGTACACTCACACTTAATTACATTATTTGCAGGAAATACATTTTACAAAACAAATAATAAGAATAGGAATTATCCAAGGTTGAGACACCTTATTCCTAACATTCTCCCACTTGTCGAACACCTTGTAAGAGCAATAGGAACATAACAGGAATTAACCGCTATAGGCCAAAAGGCCCATAGACTCCAAACACCATCTGAACTTCACAGTGCCCACTGGTTTCGTTAATGCATCTGCAACATTCTTCACAGTATCTACCTTCTCCAAATTTATCTTTCCACCTTCCACCATATCTCTCACAAAGTGAAACTGCACATCAATGTGCTTCGTTCTGGCATGGAAAGTTGGATTCTTCGCAAGGCAAATAGCACTCTGACTGTCACACCAAATAGTAATCTGTTCTGCATCAACACCAACATCAGAACACAATCTCTTAAGCCAAATGGCTTCCTTACAAGCATGAGTAGCAGCCATGTACTCAGCTTCTGTAGTGGACAAAGCAACCACAGGTTGTCGCTTACTCATCCAACTGATGGCACCACCAAACATAGTGAAAACATAAGCACTGGTGGATCTCCTGCTGTTAATATCACCTGCCCAATCTGAATCCACAAATCCACGAATACAAACCGAATGTGGAGATCCAGAAGAGTTACCATGGTAACATATGGAGTAATCTGATGTACCCCTCAAATATCTGAATACTCGCTTAACTGCATCCCAATGTACCCGTCCAGGGTTAGCCATAAACCGGCTTAGGACTCCCACTGCTTGGGCAATGTCTGGTCTAGTACAGACCAGAGCATACATAAGACTGCCAACTGCACTAGCATAAGGTACTCTACTCATGTCCTCCACCTCACTGGGAGATTTTGGACAATCATCTACAGATAACTTTGTTCCCATTGAAACAGGAACACATAGTGGTCTACAATCTGCCATGCTGAACCTGTCCAACACAGACTTCACATACTTACTCTGACTCAACCAGAGTTTTCTGTTAGACCTGTCTCTACTGATTCCCATACCCAAGATGTACCTTGCTGCCCCAAGATCTTTCATCTCAAACTGTGCTGACAACTGAGATTTAAAATCAGAAATCATACCCTTACCCTTCCCAAACAGCAACATATCATCAACATATAATGCAACAATAAGAAGGCGATCATTTTCAACTCTGAAAAAAACACAATGATCTGATTTCGATCTTACAAATCCAATTGACAACACAAAGGCATCAAACTTAAGGTACCACATCCTAGGAGATTGCTTCAAACCATATAGAGATTTCTTTAATCTGCAAACTAAGGATTCATTACCTTTAACATTGTAGTGCTCAGGCTGTGACATATAAATCTCTTCCTCCAAATCACCATGAAGGAAAGCTGTCTTCACATCCATCTGTTCTATCTCTAAATCATATGATGCAGCAAGAGATAACAGAAATCTAATGGATGTCAACTTTGCAACATGAGAGAATATTTCACCATAATCTATTCCCTCTACCTGTGAATACCCCTTTGCAACCAATCTAGCTTTGTACCTTTCAACACTGCCATCTGCACAGAATTTCTTCTTGAACACCCATTTACCGCCAACAGATTTTCTCCCTTTAGGCAAAGGTACAAGGTCCCAAGTTTTGTTTTTCTCCAATGAAGCCATCTCATCATCCATAGCCTCAATCCAGGAACCTGCATCTTCCATGCCCAAAGCCTCTTTCACAGATCTAGGCTCATCAGTGTTAGTAATCAAAGCAAAAGCACAACCGGAATCTAACATAGAATAACCAAACCTTTCTGGTTGCTTTCTTTCTCTCATGGATCTCCTCAAGGGCTGAGGTTGAGGTTGTTCTTCCTCTTCTTCCGAACTATCAGAGCTGCTAGAGCTCTCCTCATCATTAGACCCAACATGGTCTCTCTGTTCAGTCTTCTCAGGGGTAGGAGGAAACTGAACAACATCTTTTTCCCTTTCTTTTTCATCTGGTTGTAGCACAATAGGAGAAGATGTTAGCTCTCTGAAAATAACATTTCTACTATACAACACCTTACCAGTCATAGGATTCCAAAGCTTGTATCCTTTCACACCAACATTGTATCCGATGAAAATACATTTGACAGCTTTGTTTTCCAACTTAGATCTTTTCTCCTTTGGAACATGTGCATAAGCTTCACAACCAAAAACACGAAGATGTCTAATTGAAGGCTTCTTACCAGACCACACCTCCATGGGTGTCTTACCACCAAGAGCTGATGTAGGAGATCTGTTAACCAGATAGCAAGCAGTGGCAACAGCTTCGGCCCAAAATTTTTGTTCTAGGCCAGCTCCACTAAGCATACTCCTAGCCTTCTCCATCAGTGTCCTGTTCATTCTCTCTGCACCTCCATTTTGCTGCGGGGTGTAAGGAGTTGTCTTATGTCTCTCGATTCCTCGTTCTTTACAGAACTGTTCAAACTCTGTGGAACAAAACTCACCACCATTATCAGTTCTCACACACTTGATTCTTTTACCAGTCTGATTCTCCACGAGAGCCTTAAATTCCTTGAACCGACTGTAAACCTGTGTCTTACTTTTTAGGAAATATATCCAAGTCCTTCTACTGTAATCATCTATTAAAGATACAAAATATACAGAACTGGAGATAGAAGGAACTTTTACAGGACCAAAAACATCAGAATGAATAAGATCCAAAAGTCCAGAAGACTTGTGAGAACTAGAGTAGAACTGAACACGATTTTGCTTACCATAAACACAGTGTTCACAGAAATCGAATTAGAGATTACAATCATTTAGCCCCTCAACGAGATTTTTAGTTTTCAAGGTCCTAAGACCCTTCTCACCAATGTGGCCAAATCTCATATGCTACAACATTGTCTTTTCTGCAGGAAGCTTGCCTTCCAAAGTGTTTACACCCTTAGGCACACTTACTGCACTGCCATCGGAACCCATTGCCACAATCTTCTTTACTGCTCGTTCAGATGGTGGGGATGAAGCGATAGCCGCTCTCTTCTTTGAAACAGAAGAACTATTGCATTGAGCAATGCATGCATCAAGCTGAAACAAAGTACCTCTCCTAGTACCTTTAGCGAGCACCATAGATCCTCTTATCATCTTGCATCCATCTTTCGAAAAAACAACTTGCACACCTACATCATTCAACATACTTACCGATAATAGGTTTCGTGCCAAACCCGGGTTTCGTGCCAAACCCGGAATGTGCATAACTCCATTGATTCCCTTTACTCGTCCATCAGGAAATCTGATAGTGACCCTTCCGCGTCCAACTATCTTTAGGTGAGAATCATCACCCAAGTACACCTTTCCACCATCAAACTCTTCATATTTTGAGAACCAATTTCGATGAGAGGTCATGTGAAAAGAAGCACCCGAGTCTACTAACCACACATCATCAGATGCATGGGCTGCCAAAGCTGCAATAAAAGCATCTCCATCTTCTTGAGATTTTTCAGAAGCTGAATCTGAGCCTTTCTTCTTCTTCTTCGGTTCTTTGCAGTCCCTCCGGAAGTGCCCAGATTTATCACAGTTCCAACATTTCGCCTTGGACTTTCCAGGAGTCTTAGAACTCCCACGGGATTTGGATCTGCCCTTCTTTGACTTATTGTCATTCTGCTTTCCTTTGTCGTTGGATCTCCCGCGAACAGCAAGGGCTTCCTTAGACGAATCCGAAGTCTTTCTTCGCATCTCCTCAGACAGCAGTGAAGACACCACATCATCCATACGGAATGTGACTATAGTACTTCCGAGAGCCATCACAAGATGGTCCCACGAATCCGGCAAGGAACAAAGCAGGGTCATACATCGATCCTCCTCCTCAATCTTGGCACCAGATGATGCCAACTGTGCAATCAATAAATTGAATGCATTGAGATGATCAGTTACGGATCCACCTTCCTCCATTCTTAAAGAATACAACTTCTTTCTCAGGAACAACTTATTCACCAGAGATTTGGCCTGATACACAGACCCAAGCCGTTTCCACAAAGAATTTGCAGTAGTCTCATCAAGAACATTCAGAAGAACGGCATCTGCTAGACAGAGTCTGATGAGACCCTTAGCCTTCCGATCCTTGATATCCCAATCCGCTTGAGGTATCGCTACAGGTTTCACATCAAGTGAAGTAGCCTCCCATAGATCGCGGTCTTCAAGCATGTCTTCCATCTTGAGTTTCCACAACTCGAAATTAGTGCCATTAAATTTCTCCACCTCCATTCTACTGTATGAGGAACTTGCCATCTCAATCTGCAAATAAGATTCAGAATGCTCTGCACAAAAAAACTCCCACTCAACTTGAGATTAGCTCAAAAAACCCTACCCAACAACTAGGATCAAAAGTTGATCAGGCTCTGATACCACTTGTAAGGAAACTCAGGTGCGGAAACAGCTTCCTACACTAATCTCTTAAGGAAAGTATGGTGCAAATTCATTTTAAACCCTTACAATTTCAGATTCGTTAATCTACTTAACAATGATATTGCAGCAATATACCATACATACAGAAAATAAAGAATGACACAATGATTTACCCTGGGGAAAACCTTTCGGTAAAAAACCCCAGCACTCCAAAACCTGCACAATGTATTATCTTCAACACAACGGTTACAACACACTTGCAATGCAAGTTCTTTCAGGAGATTTCCAACTCTTGAAGACAAAATGCGGCAGCATCAAAAACGTTCCAACAATACACTCACATCACACATCTTCGCAACCCTAAAAAATGCTTATATCATGTGCTTCCCTTTTAGGGCAACTTCCGAAGATAACTTGTATTAGGGTTTTACCATTCTCCGAGAAAATAGGAACTCGAAAATTTTTTTATCAGTGTACAGTACCACATGTCTTCACCTGTCATTGAATCTTCCAGACATAGCTCTTACGTGTCATAGGAATCCGTCATAACCGTTTCAGCCATGATCTCCTTACACACAATTCAAGATGCCGACACATTAAGTGGAGTTACACATCAACATGCAAACTAGACATGTACACTCACACTTAATTACATTATTTGAAAGAAATACATTTTACAAAACAAATAATAAGAATAGGAATTATCCAAGGTTGAGACACCTTATTCCTAACATAAATGTGTAATCGAAAAAGAATGCATACACTTTGTGGAACCGGATAGGTGATATTTATCAGTCAAAAAGTCTAGTAAACAAACTTTACTTGAAGCGAAAATTGTTTTCTCTTAAGATGAAGGAAGGTGAATCTATAGTTGAGCATTTAAATTCTTTTAATTTGGATTTGAATTAGTTAGCCTCTATTAATGTCAATGTAGAAGAAGATGATAAGTGTGTTATGCTTCTCTATTCTTTACCTGAATCTTGGGAAAATTTTGTACTTTCTATCACTACTAACATGGGAGAAGCAAAGATGGATTCTCTTGTAGGAGCTTTGTTGTCATAGGAAATGAGCAAGAAGACAATGGATAGTACTAGTGGTGCTCTCAATGTAAGGGGAAGGCCTAAAGAAAGAGAGTCTAAAGGAGATAAGAATGGGCCTAAGGACAAGTCTAAGGGTAGATCTAAAACTCTAGGAAAGAAGAATAGAGTGAAGTGTTGGAATTATGGGAAAATGGGGCATGTGAAGAAGGAATACAGAAATCCAAAGAGACAAGTTGATTCCTCCACTGCAAAATCCTTGAACTCAGGTGATGAATCATTGGCTTCTTGTCTTCATGTTATGACTACTGAAAATTGGTTAATTGATTCAGGATGCTCATTTCATGTGACTCCTCACAAGGAGTGGTTTACCACATATGAAAAATATGATGGAGGTGAAATCTACCTTGGTGATGACTCTTCATACTCGATTGTTGGAAGGGGTAAGGTTAAGTTGTGTTTTAGTGATGGGAGGATTAAAACCCTTCCTGGTGTTTTGCATGTTCCTGGAGTAGCTAGAAATATAATTTCAATTTTGAAGTTGAATGATCCAGGAATAAATGTAACTTTTGATAAGCATGGTTGTAGATTGGTAAGAGGGAACTTGGTGATAGCGAGAGGAATAAGGAAAGGAACCTTGTTTAAGCTGGAAGTTACTACTTTTGTTAATTTTGCATATGTAACCAAAAAATCTGAAAACACTTGTATGTTGTGGCACCGTAGATTGGCTAACATAAGTGAGACTACTATAAATTCTTTTTTGAATAAAAATTTGTTAGATGGTTTATCCTATTCTAGTGAGAGTTTTTATTTTTGTGAACATTGTGTGTTTGGTAAACAAAATAGAAAATCATTTCCTTTTGGGAGTACAAAATCTAAAGTTAAATTGGAATTAATTCATACGGATGTGTTTGGTCTTTTGGATATTGAATCAATTGTAAAAGGTAGATATTTTGTCTCCTTTATTGATGATGTTACAAGATTTACCTAGTTTTATTTTATGCAACATAAATCTGAAGCTTTCACTAAGTTTAAAGAATTTAAAGTCTTGGTTGAAAAGTAATCAGATCATAAAATTAAGGTATTAAGGTATGATAATCGAGGGGAATATTGTGCTAAGGAGTTTGATGAATTTTGTAAGCATGCAAGAATTGTTAGACATAAAACTACTCCTTACACTCCACAATAGAATGGTGTGGCAAAAAGGATGAATCAGATGATTATGGAAAGAGGTAGAATCATGTTAAGTGGTTCACGACTTGATAGATGCTTTTGGGTAGAATTTGTAAGTACTGCTTGTTACTTGATTACTAGATCTCCTTGTAAAGCTCTTGAAAAAACACCTTATGAGATTTGGACAGGTAAGAAACCTTTTGTTTCACATTTAAGGGTATTTGGCTATGAGGCTTATGTTCATGTGCCTAAAGAAAAATGGATTAAGTTGGTCCTAAAGTTGAAATGTGCATTTCCATTAGATATGGTGATAATGTTAAAGGTTATAAGCTATGGAATCCTCTAACCAAGAAAATTATTTATTCTAGAGATGTGATTTTCAGGGAGAATAGTGTTATTGTACCTGAACAGCCAAAGGAAAAATATAAAGGAAAGAGTGTGCATTTTTAAATTAAGCAAGAGGATGCACCTCGAGAAGAACAAAGAGATGGATTCGATGAGGAAGAAGAAGATGAGGAATCAGAACAAGTTACTGATCAAACTGAAGAACATGATGGAGAAATTCAGGAAGAGGTTGAGCAAGATCGAGAATAGCAAGATCCTCATACTCCTATTCTCAAAAGATCCACAAGACAATGGAATCTAGTTGACAGGTATAGCCCACCTGATTTCTGTTGTATAATTGCTTTATTAAGTGTTGGCAATGAACCTAGATTATACAGGGAGGCTCTCTCTTCAGAGGAAAATGATTCTTGGTTGCAGGTTATGCAAGAGGAGATGATGACATTGGAAAATTGTAACACCTGGGATCTTGTTGATTTTCCCAAAGGAAGAAATCCCAGCTGATGTAAATGGGTATTTAAAAATAAATTTGGAGTAGATGGTCACTTGGAAAGGTATAAGGCCAGACTAGTGGCTAAGGGCTACTCCTAGAGAGAGGAAGTTGATTTTGGTGAAATTTTCTCTCCTGTCGCTAAATTAACTTCTATTAGATTCTTGTTATCTATTGTTGTTGCTTGTGATTTTGAGATAGATAAAATGGATGTTAAAACTACCTTTTTGCATGGGGATATTGAGGAGGAGATTTATATGTGATAGCCTAATGGTTTTTTTATGAAGGGAAAAGAAAAACTGGTTTGTAGGTTAAAAAGATCTTTGTATGGTTTGAAACAGTCACCTAGAATGTGGTATTAGAAGTTTGATGTTTTTGCATTGAAGTTGGGATTTCTTAGGAGTGAAGAGGGTCATTGTGTATATATTAAGTTTATTAATGATCATATTCTAATTATTATCTTGTATGTTGATGATATGTTATTTATTGGTAACAGCAAGATAATGATTGGTGAGCTCAAGAAACAAATTTCTAGTGCTTTTGATATGAAGGACTTGGGGGTTGCTAAATACATTCTTGGAATGGAAATCAGAAGAGATAGTGGTAACAGAAATTTTTGGTTGAGTCAGAGTAAGTATGTTGATACTATTTTGCAGAGGTTTAATATGCATGATTATAAGCTAGTTAGTATTCTATTTCCAATTGGTACTAATTTGATATTGGATATGTTTCCTAATTTTGATGATGATATTGAGGATATGTCTAAGGTTCCTTATGCTAGTGTCATTGGTAGTTTTATGTATGCAATGGTTTGCACTAGACTAGATATAGCCCAAGCAATGGGAGTTCTAGGTAGGTTTATGTCTAACCCTGGTAAAGAGCATTGGACTTTTGTTAAAAGGGTGTTTAGATATTTGTGAGGTACTTTTGATTATTGTTTGGTTTATCATGGTACTGATAATGTGGTCAATTCATTGGACATACAAGGATTTGTTGATGAAGATTGGGTAGGTGACTTCGATAGTCGAAGGTCCACCAATGGGTATGTGTTTACTCTGTTTGGAGGAGCAATGAGTTGGATGAGTAAAAGGCAGGCTACAGTTGTGCTATCCACCACTGAAGCATAGTAGATGGATGCTACTCATGTCTCTAAGGATGCAGTTTGGTTGCAAATGTTAGGTATTGGTTTTGATTGCAATATTGTTCAAGTTAACTATGATAGTCAAAGTGGAATTCATTTGGCTAAGAATTTGATGTATCATACTCGAACTAATTATGTTGATATTCAATATCATTTTGTTCATGAATTGATTGCTAATGGTCAGATTGAGCTAAAGAATATTGACACACAGGAGAATGTTGCAGATGTTCTTACCAAACCTATGAGCACAAAGAAATTTACTTGGTACAGGAAGGCCATGGGCCTTGTCACTTGTGCTTACTTAATTTATGTTTTCCTATAGGTGTATTTACAATGTATGATGTCAAGTGGGAGAATTTTGGGATAAAGGTTCCATCAACCTTGTAAATATCTTGTATTTAATTTATCCTATTATTTTTTGTAATTCACCCATAAGGGATTGGAGGTTTCACCAATAGTGGTAATTAATTTTTTATTGTCCCTAGTAATTACCGTTTTACCAGCATGGAGTTACCAAGTTACTTTTACTAGATAGTTGTCACACTAATGGTAAAATGGTGGGTATGTGCAGGATCATCATGGAAAAAATAGGCCCTTAAGTGGCAATGAAAATTCAAAAAAATCAGAGTTAGGCAACTTGATGTAAAAATTTGAATAAGTTATCTATATTATTTCAAAAATATGTTAAAATAGAATCTATGGAAAATTGAATGTAGTTTCTAAAATACTAGGTTAATTTTTCTATAAAAAAAACTATTTGGTGAAAAATTGAAATTTCAATGCAGTAGTACTTAAATTTTAGGGAAAAAATAAGAAGTAGGTGTTTGTCTGACCACCCTAACCATAATAAAATGATAATATTTTTTATAAGATTCTAGATATAAGTAGAGGACTCATGTCCGGATGTGATGCATAATTTTTTGTAATTTTTTTTCAAATAAATAATTATGAATTTTTTATTACAACTTTTAAAAAATATAAAAAACTCGTATGTCTGACCACCTCAACTTGGTCAAAACTTCATGAAATTCTTTTTTTAAAATCCTATAGTATGCCAAGCATATAATGTGATGCATGTTTTGGATTCAAAAATGTGATAATGTTTGAAAGCTATAGATGTTTTTCTATCAGGCTATCAATTAGGACTTTAGTCGTAATTCTAATAGAAAATGAATAATAATTATTTATTAGATTCAAAGTAAAGTATAATTTATATTGGTAGAAAGATGAGAAGCTCCTTAACAAACCCTTTTCGTTTCATCAATTTTGGGTAAAATAAAAGTTGCCAACCACATGGGTAGAGTTTGGAAAAGCAAGGTAAATTGTTAAACACTTTTTTCGTGTTGACTTCTTAGGATTGGCAAGTCTGAACCAAATTCCAAAGCAAGCCCAAGCCTAATCCATAGGCATTAAATTTTGTGTCATCAAATCAGATATCCGATTTGAATCTGATATCTGATATGTTTTAGATGTGAGTTTTAAAAAATTTATACAATTTTTAATATATGATTTCAAAAATGCAATAAAGTTTATAATTTAATATATATAATATACAATATAGTTTATAATGTAATATATAATATACAATTTATGATAATCTCTTACCGAACTATGTATTTAATATATAATATATTATATTATTATGTATAATATTTAAATATTATTTCAATATTTTAGTTAATCTATAAATATTTATATATATATATTACTAATATATAAAATATTTAAATATTATCTCTTTCCCTCTCTCTCTCTCCACCTCTCTCTCCCAAGTCTCTCACTCAATCACTCCTCTCTCTCTTTCTCTCTCAACCCTAAACCCCCTCTCTCTCCCTCTCTCCCTCCCACTCTCCCTCTCTCCTTCCCACTCTCCCTCTCCTTCTCTCCCTCTCCGTATCTATCTCTCTCTCTCTCTCTCTCTCTCTCTCTCTCTCTCTCTCTCTCTCTCTCTCTCTCACCCTAGCCCTCTCCTCTCTCTCTCCCTCTCCCTTCCCTCTCTCCCTCCTCTCTCCCTCTCCTCTCCCCATCTCCTTTCTCCCTCTCCCTCTCACTCTGCTCTCCACCTCCTCTCCTCTCTCCTCTCCTCTCTCTCTCTCTCCCTCTCTCCTCTCCTCTCAATCTCCTGTCCTCTCCTCTCTCTCTCCTCTCCCTCTCTCCTCTCTTCAACTCTCTCTCTCTCCTCCTCCTCTCTCCTCTCCCTCTCCCTCTCTCCCTCTCCCACTCTCCCTTTCTCTCATCTCCCTCTCATCTCACCCTCTCCTCTGTCCTCTCCTCCTCTCCTCTCTCCCTCAGCCCTAACCCTCTCTCTCTCTCCTCTCCTCTCCCTCTCTCTCTCTACCTCTCTCTCTCTCTCTCTCCCTCTATCTATCCCTCCCACTCTCCCTCTCTCAATCTCCCACTCTCCCTCTCTCGCTCTCCCTCTCTCCCTCAACCCTAAAACCTCTCTGTTGCAAAACATTTTAAAATGTTTTCCAAATTAGATATCTAATTATATCGGATATTGGATTTGTGATCCATAGAAAAACCCCATGTGGGCCATTTTTGTGCATTCCAACGGACCCTACATTATGCTTGCAGCACTTTGTAGGTGACAAATGCGTAGTTTCAGATAGGAAGAGACAAAGATCAACTTTTTGGAGCATCTTTTATGAGGTATATTGGGGAGCAGTAGTCGTCCGAAGAAAAAACGTAAGAGAAAGCTTACAAAAGAACAAATTGAAGAATATAGACAAAGAGATAGAGAAGGTCATAAGAAGAAAAGACAAGGTATGTTAAATATTGGTGAGCCTGAGCCCTATGGTCTTTCAAGTGAAGAGGAAATTGAATATGTTCAAGGTGAAAATGTAGAACATGATATTGAAATTGGGAATGAAAATGTTCCAATTGATATTGAAAATGTTCAAGGTGAAAATGTTGGAATTGAAGATGTTGAACATGATATTCAAATTGGGAATGAAAATATTGAAATTGATAATGAAAATGTTCAAGGTGAAAATGTTGGAATTGAAGATATTGAACATGATATTGAAAATGTTCAAGGTGAAAATGTTGGAAATGAAGATATGTTTCACCAGATTACATGAGAAATGAAGAACCTTGTGTGGAAGAAAGACATATTCCAAATTCAAGACCTTCAAGGACTCCTAAATGGTTAGTTGAAATTGATGATAACATTATAAACAATTTTGAAGGCAAGAGGTCAACACGAACTGTTCAGTTGTGGGCTAGAAGACTTTTCAACCAATATTTTAGCGATAAGACATTGACCGAGCAATGCCAACTTTTTGTACAATTGCTAAAGATTCAAAGGATGAGACCTTTGCTAGCCAAATTGAAGATTCGTGTGAACAAGAAGACCGAAAAAAATTATATTATTGTCAAAAATCTTTTTAATGCTCTCAAGTCTATAGGAAAAAATAACAAGGAAAAAGATAAGAGAGTTGCTCAGAGAGTCATTACAACCGCCCTAGTTATCCATCAATTGAAAAAGGCTCACTTTATGAGACAAACTTGTATTGATTTTGACATAAATCGTAAAACTTTGGATAGAGAACTTACAAGAAGAGAAAGAATAGATGATCCTCTTCAAAATGATACATGGGCTTTTGTCGAGAGGCTTCCACGTGTTGATAAGAAGCTAACTGATAATGTAAAGCTAGTAATTCATCAATTTTGGCATGATAACTCTATAGTATAACCCAATGCAAAGGATATTTTTAAGTTAATAATTGGCAATTGAGACCGTACACTGCATCCTAAACAATTTTTGGAATCAAGCCAAACAATGTTCTTCAACAAATTTATTGAAACACATCCAAATATGGAAATCTCGCAAAGGACTTTTGAAGGTTTGAAGCCATTTTATTGTGTGCCTCTTAAGATTCGTAATACTTGTTGTTGAAAATACCATGTGGATTTTTCAATGTACCATGAACTATTATGCTATACCCATTCTACTTTGCATACTAATAAAATTTTGTAGGAGTGTGGTGCAATGCATCTTCCGAAATCATCAAGGGACTTGCTAGATCTTTTTTTATGTTCTAGAGATGATGGTTCCTTTTCCTATAGAAATGATTGTTTAAATACGAAGTGCTCACAATGTGGTGGCTTTTCAAAGTTTGTTCAATGTTTTCATGAGGGTTCCAAACATGAATTTGGAAAGAATCTTGTTGAGAAAAAGAGATATGAGATAGTCAAATATACTTTGCAGAGTGGAGGTGAAGGTTCTAGATGCGAGTTGGTTACAAAAGAATGTAGTGTTGCTGTTTTTCTTTCAAATTTTAAGGACAATATTTTCTACAAGTATGCAAGGCATAGTCATAGGTCTCAGTGGTTGGATCAACAATTCAAGATATGTAAGGACTCTTTTCTGATTGGCACTATTATATTAGTGGTTGATTTTGCAGAAAACTACACATTGCAACCACAAAATGAGGTACAATATCAATATTACAATTCCATTCAAATTGTTATTTTTGTCCACATAACGTTTAGACATGCACCTGATAGTACAGAGGAGGATCGAAAGATAATCAGAGAGTATCAATTTTATATGAGTGATGATAGATCTCACTCATTTGAGTATGTCCAACATTGTTTCGAGAATTTTTTTGAGTTCTTGTAGGAGCATGATATGGCACTGGGCCGACATCTCATTTGGTCAAATAACTACACAGGTCAATTCAAGAATGCTCGTATGTTTTATTGGTTGAGTAGAATTCATGTAGAGAGGGGTCTACCTAATATTTGGAGTTTTTTGAATCTAGGCATGGGAAAGGGGAGCATGATGGAGCAGGTGCATGTGTAAAAAGAGCTCTAGTTAAGGAGCAATTGAATATTTTAGGAGAAAAATTTAGTGATGCACGTTCTATTGTTGATTGGTGTAGTTCAGCATTGTCACAGGGAGGGACACTTGATTCAACAGTGCGCAAATTCTTTTGGTTGGTTGAGGAGGGTATAGTGGGAGGTAGATTGGATTGTCATACAATCAAAGATTCTTCAAAGATGCATTCATTTTGAAGCTTGGATGCAAGCACATGGACCATTTGGACATGATAGTTGGCTTGTCTTTTTCAAAGTTGTATTCAGTGTGAGTGGGATCAATGCAAGTCAAGTGAATGGATGGATACATGGGTTCCACAGTATCTAACTCCTTTATCTCAAACTATATCCATGACAAATGACACAATGGAAAGTTCACTTGATTATGACTGGCTTTAAGATCTACTACATTCAAGACATGTTTTTACAGTTGTTGCACCGCAGGGGAATGAAGAGAGATTAAAATATTGGTTGGCTCGATGTGTGTGGGTAAAGCACAAGTTAACACAATCGATGGAATATGATGATGGGTTCGTGTATCCTACAGGTTTATTTGTGGTTGTATGAACTTGGTTGCGAACATACATGATTAGAAAGAATGGCATACTTGCATTTGAAGACTACAAGAAACACAAAACCATTCTCATGTATTCACACCTTGTTATAGCAACAAATGTTAAGTTGTTGAAGCATCATTCCAAACCAAATACAAAACAACTATGGACACTTAGTAATATTGATCATGAATCAATATTGGATACTCTTAAGCAAAGAGATGACCCTTTAGGCACACTTGAATAGCATATTCAAGAATGGAAGGTACAATGCTTAGGTTCATTATGCTTAATTTCATTAGTGTTCTTTATTTAATACTGATATTATGTGTACTATTACAATGCAGGTGTCTTTAATAGTGATATTTTGTATGTACTTTTGGGATATTTTTGGCATAATTGATCATGGACTTGTTGCAACAATATCCAGCTTTGATCCTTTCAGAGAGGTATGCGACAAATTACAATAATATAGATTGGTTATTCAAAGAGTCTTTTATAGTTTGCATTACCATATCATCATCAATTAGGTCATTTAGAATAATATAGATTGGTTATTCTAAGCATCTTTTATAGTTTGCATTACCAATTCATCATCTCAGGTTGTTTAGATTAATATAGATTTGTTAGTCTAAGCATATTTTTTGTTGTGACAATATAGATTTATCATTTGATAACTTTTGTGATATTCCTGGCACTATTGATCATGGACCTGCTACAACAATAGGTAGCTCTAATCCTTTTGGAGAGGTATGCGATAGATTACAATAATATAGATCGGTTATTCTAAGCATCTTTTCTATTGTATGTAGTTTAACTGCTACCTTGATGGTTTGTACAGGTGTGTGTCACTCTAGAACGTCAACATACTACTCTTGTGGAAGACTGTGCCCTAAATGCCTCCAATAGGAAAATTTTGTAAATTTTGAATTTTGAAATGTGAAACAATGTAAAAAGGTCATAACTGTGTATAGGCATAATCTACATCCAATGATGTTTTTTGAAATATGGGTCAAATGTTTGGCATTGTATAAAGGGTATATTTAAAATGTAAAGAGATTTTTGTACTTAATCGAGCTACAACCGGAGGTTTTCTTCCTGGTTATTTCCTATCAGTATGCTCGTTTGAACCAAGTTTTGTAATAGCTCCTATTTATATATAATAAATTACAATGGCTTGCCACTTTTTCCAAAAATAAAAATGTAAAAAGATCATGTGAAGGTCATTTCCCATGTAATTGATTCTTTGATCTAGCAAAGTGGAAACAAAGTATTTGGGTGTGCATGATGTTCAAGTTGATTGGGTAAGAGTTTTCTGATGCAAGAGTTAGGTGGCTTTAAACAACACAATTATAATTAAAGATGATTTAAACTCCAATTTGATTGTCAAAACCAAACTTGGGTGCAACTTCACTCCCCAAACCTTGCCACACCCTATAAACTCATCAAACACATCTATTAGGACTTGCAAAACCTTGATCCAACCTTAAATCTTTCTGCCCCCACATTTCATTGACATTAGCATGTTGTAACCACCATTTTTCAGCTAATTTCACTCATTTTTGCCATGCATGGCAACTCACCAACTCAACTACAGACCTTTCCAGCTCTTTAAACCCACACATTCACCTTATACAATCCTAATAATATCTACTATGGCCATACGATCGAGCTACAGATCGTAGAATAGATGGTATGGCCTTTTAGCACTTTGGACTCTTAAGGGAAATCGTTGATCTAATGTACCTCAGAGTGATTCGGCGTATTTGGGTGCAAAAGAGAACCATCCCTAGCATAAATGTACCCATCCAGATCTGTTGGAACAATCTTTTTGGTCATACAAGTTAGAGAATGAAATTTGCACCACTTTGCAACTTTACACTGCTTGCATCTAATAACTTTTTCCTCAACTAAAAATTCATCACCACGGGAAAACGACTCCAAGATAGAAAAAACCAAGAGAGGTTATTGTAGATGGTCCCAACATGATCCCATAGCCTCAAACAGAGAGTCTTTAAACATCATGGTTTCCAATAAATATCCCTTCAAAGATTGTTGTCTTTTAGCACTTTCGACTCTTAAGGGAAATCATCAATCCAATGTAGCTCATAGTGATTCGGCGTATTTGGGTGCAAACGAGGATTGTACCTAGTGTAAACGTACCCATCTAAATGTGTTGGAATAGTCTATTTGTTCGTATGAGTTGGAGAATGAAAGTTGCACCACTTTGCAACTTTACATTGCTTGCATTTGGCAATTTTTTCCTCAACTAAAAACTCATCACCACGGGAAAATGCCTCTGAGATAGAAAAAATCGAGAGAGGTTATTGTATATGGCCCCAACACGATCCCATATCCTCAAATGGATATTCTATAAGCATCGCGATTTTTGATAAATATCCCTTCAAAGATTGTTTCCTTTTAACACTTTGGACTCTTAAGGGAAATCATCGATCCAATGTAGCTCAAAGTGATTCAGTGTATTTGGGTGAAAAAGGGGACCATACCTAGCGTAAACATACCGATTCAGATGTGTTGGAATAGTCTATTTGGTCGTATGAGTTGGAGAATAAAATTTGCATCACTTTGCAACTTTACACTGCTTGCATTTGGCAACTTTTCCCTCAATTGAAAACTCATCACCACAGGAAAACGCCTCTAAGATAGAAAAAACCGAGAGAGTTTATTGTAGATGGTCCCAACACGATCCCATATCCTCAGATGAAGAGTCTGCAAGAATCACGGTTTTTGATAAATAGCCCTTCAAAGATTGTTGTCTTTTAGCACTTTGGACTCTTAAGGGAAATCGTCAATCCAATGTATCTTAGAGTGATTTGGCATATTTGGGTGAAAAAGAGAACCATACCTAGCATAAATGTACCCATCTAGATGTGTTGGAATAGTTCGTTTGATTGTATGATTTGGGGAATGAAAGTTGCACAACTTTGCAACTTTACACTACTTGCATTTGGCAACTTTTCCCTCAACTGAAAACTCATCACCATGTGAAAATGCCTCCGAGATAGAAAAAACTGAGAGAGGTTATTGTAGATGGTCCCAATACAATCCCATATCCTCAAACAGAAAGTCTGTAAGCATCACGGTTTCCTAGAAATATCCCTTCGAAGATTGCTGCCATTTAGCACTTTTGACTCTTAAGGGAAATTGTCGGTCCAATGTAGCTCGGAGTGATTCAATGTATTTGGGTGCAAAAGAGGACCATCCCTATCATAAGCATACCCATACGAATGTGTTGGAATAGTTCGTTTGGTTGTACGAGTTGTATAATGAAAGTTGCACCACTTTGCAACTTTACACTGCTTGCATCTGACAACTTTTCCCTCAACTGAAAACTCATCACCAAGGGAAAATGCCTCCGAGATAGAAAAAACTGAGATAGGTTATTGTATATGGTCCCAACACAATCCCATAGTCTTAGACAAAGAGTCTATAAGCATTACGATTTTTGAGTAACAATCTGTCAAAGATTGTTGCCCTTCTACACTTTGGACTCTTAAGGGATTTTGCTGATTGAACGCAACTCGAACTGCTTCGGCCTGCTTGGGTGCAAAAGGGAACCATACCTAACCTAAACATACCCATCTAGACATGATGGAATAGTCGTTTTGGTCATATGATTTGTAGAACAAGATTTATTGATGCCCTTACAAGTAGTTTCCAGCCTCCAATCAAACTCCAACGCTGATTTTTTTGCGAAAAAAAGCCATGAGACCATAGCTTGTTGTGAAAAAATATTCAAACACCTTTATTTCAACCCTACCACAATGTCTAGACTCCTATCTTGCACTTCCCTTTACAATTTTAATAATTTTCCTTCAAAAGACTACATGGCAATTTTGACAATTTTGAAGCAAGAATGCATTTTTGGCATATTGGACCCCTAGACTCAAAACTTCAACTTAATACACCTTAAATGGTCTTCATTAACCTTATTTAGCATAAATATATCACACCTAACCTCTCAACCTATCAACCTTCAAATGTGTAATCTTGCAAATAGTAGATTAGGTGGGAAACTAGAGAGGAAGAGTTGATGGTGAGTGGCCTAGTGAAGGCTAGAGAAGAAGAGTTTGAGGAATATGGTGTTAGGATAGGGGATTGTCCTTGGTTGTCATATTTGGTTGCATGGAAAACGTATGCTACTATGGGGATGGTTCTAACATAAAGAACCTGAGAAATATTGTGAAGAGAAGAGTTCAAGGGCAAAGATACATGTCTAGTTGGCAAAAGCTTATGGAAGAGCATGAAATAGAGATACTAATGTATGGATGTTTAGCTTTGTATACTAAATTTTTGTGTGCACGTGTCAAATATTGGGAAACACCATTTGCAGGTGTCAATGAAGACAAATAGCAACAAGAAGATCCAATTGAGAAGGATCAAGCATGGCAAGACCAAGACAATGCAAAGCATGAAGGGTACAAAATCCCTCGAATGAAGATTTCCATGCAAGTGACTTGGAGCGGGTTTGAAGGGATTGTGAAGAAGATAGGAGTAGACCTATGGAGTGATTTATGGGGCATAAATCTTTTGTACTCGGGGAGTATGGTGCAGGAGCACCTAAAACATGTAAGATTTCATGAATTGACAAGGCCATTCCTCCTTCTGTATAGGTTGTACCTCAGAGGATGGGCATGAATTAGATAGGGTTAGGTGTAGGAACAAGTTTTTAGGGGTGATAAAAGGATTAGAGTGGTTTGAGAAGGCTTCCCTATTAAGAAACATAGATTTTTGTGCCTTTTGAGTAAGGCTAGAGAGTGATTTTTTGAGAAGTTGAATGAAAATAGGTTGGAAATTTTTGGAAACTATTGGAACAAGTATATTTAATGGTTTTTAAGAGGTTTCACTGATTAAGAGTAACCCAAGAAGAGTAAAAGTGTGAAACCCTAGTTGGAAGGGGCAAAAACAAGGGAAAATTGGTGATTTTACAAAGAAAGTGTAAGCCAAATTATGGGGCAACATAATACAATGATGTTTAAAGTTTAAGAAGGCAAAATTAAGAGGGAATGAAGTGGTTTTAGGATTGAGTGAGTTTAGAGCATACAAGTTCCAATAAGCCCTACCAACAAGCCAGTGAACTGTTTGATCAAAAGCTTTGGTAGACATGTATGAAAAATGTGGTAGCATAGACAAGATAGTAGACTATTTTAAAAAAATATTCAAAGAAATGTGGTCTCATAGAATTCCATGACAAGCAAATGCAATTAAAATTTGTTCCTAGTTTTTAGTTATGCAATGTGAAGTAATTGCATAACTGCTTAGGTTGACTTTGTAAAAACTATATTGTAATTGAAATTTTTTCATCTATCAACATCTAGTTGTTAGTTATGCAATGTGAAGTAATTCTTTGAGTTTGAAAGATGTGCAATGCAATGTAATCAGCGATATAAATATAAACTACATAATATAACCATTCTTTTGTATGCTATTGTGCATTGATATTTAACCATTGCTCAAGATAAAAAATTTAAAGAGTTTAATCATGCACATGAGGAACAAATTAAATTTCGATTGTCAACTTCTATATATCAAATTATCCAATAATCAAGTGTATGTCCATATACAAAAATGGCATCAACGCCAACTCAAACAATTTTTTACAAAATGTGGCATATGCCATCTCAATATCTATTCAAAATTTACATGCCAAAATGTCTATCTCATCCTAAACTATTGGTGGATCATCAAAATGGAGCGTCTTTGAAGCACTTGTTTGCTCTGAAGGTAGTTGCACAAGAAAAATTCAAACCACAATTGAGATTAGTTATACTAAATAATTTAGAATCAAATAATTAACATCAAAATCAATATACATTGAATTTAAATTGAACTCTAAAATTGAAATCTTGATTACCTGAAATATACGTCTCTTCAAATGGTCAGGAGTCCTAGAATATACCAAACCAACTTTTGAAATGCCAATCTATATATATGTGAACAAAATCATAAAATTGATCCAAGTTAGCATACGACTATTGGTAATAGGAACATATTTACCAAACCAAAAAAAAATAAACACATACCTCTTTAGGTTGATGTTTTTCTTTATCTCCTTCAAGTGTTTCGACACCTCCTCCTTGAGGTGTTTCAACACCTAATCCTTGAGGTGTTCCAATACCTACTCCTTCAGGAATTGTGTCACTTGTCAACAATGATGTATAGCTCATAATCGGTTGTACATAAAAATGACAAGTACATATGAAACTACCAATCTATGTCGATGTATGTATAATCAATATAAGATCTTAAAAATCTTAATTCAATCCAATTTGAGTTCAATTACCTTCCCCTTATCTAAATTTTTATTTCCATAGTCTGGACGAGGCTACACCTCACTCTCACTAGGTATTTACTACAAGAGGAAAATAAGATAAACATATAAGTTATTATATAATTTCATTAATGACAATTCAAATAACAAGCAAGTATATAATAAAAAATGTAAACGAGTGAGTGCAAAAATATATATTATGTGTGTGTCGAGGCCAAATGAAATGGCCCTAAGGGTGCTATCAGTCACCCATGTGAGCTCCTTCTCAGACATCAATTGTTAAATAGACCATGTAAATAAATATTAGTACTTGATACTATCTATTATTAATATTCATTTAAAAATAAATGCAAGTTATGAATTTACAACTTAAATCTTACCTGTGTCACTATTCCAACATCCCCCTCTCTAGAAGGAGAGGACTCTGTAAGGTGCCCTCCACTCCCTTGCGACTGATCTATAATGTCCACATCATGGAGGTCATAATTAGAAGTGTCCAAGGGATGTTGAGCGGGTTGTACAAGAGGACCCAAGCATATTTGATGGCACATAGTGCAAGTATGTGGCACACAAATATGTGGACCTGAGGAGGAGGATGTAGCAGCACTTGAGCCTTTTCCAAAATAACCAGAATGTGGATGAGCTACTATAAAAGCATGCGAAACCAAATGACCACTCAAAGAGTGAATAACCTAAATAGTTTGTGTGGTTGCATCCTGGATAATCTCTAGGTTATATACTGGAGGTGGTGGAGGAAGGGGAGGGGGAACATATGGGTGCGGGACTACTCTAACTACCCCTGGTTTATCTTGGGGCATACCTCCACTGACACCCTAGAAGGGTTTAATGTCAAAGTAATTGACATGATGCCCTAACACAAACTCAGCATATAATTTTTTAATATAGTAAAATGGTATATATCATAATTGTTGTTCGGTGGTTTATCAAAAACCATACACCAATGATCCCAAACATTATCTACAATGTCCCTATTCGTGCACCATTTTATAGAAATTTTTGGTTTATTAACATTCATTAGCAAACCGGTGCGGGGGTTAACGAATAAAGAGGCTATTTGGGCTTTGGTTACTTGGAGATCTTTCACATCATTGCAAGACAATCCACATGCATAATATTCCCTCATGTCTTCTCGCCACAAATGAAAGGCATTATGTTGGGTGGAGAGGGTTTCTATATTTTTAACTATTTCCTTCAATGTGTTTTTCATATCTCTCAATCAAGGGATTGTCTTATAAACTTCACAAATGCCCCTCAATTGCCCCAATTTTTAACCAATTAAGTCTTCAATTGGTGGTTGCAGAGGTGGTGGAGCATTTGGCTGCGAAGGTGGTGGAGTGTTTGGCATTTGTGCATTTTCATTCTCAGCCATAATACTTGATTAAAGTTAAAAACTAATTAATCTAATTGAAATTACATAATATAAATAAAATTATTGTAAAAAACCCTATTTTTTAATAAAAATCCAAATAAAACCCTACTTTTTCATAAAAATCCATAAAAAACTCTAGTTTTTGATTAAAAAAAACATCAACAACACTAGTTTTTAATCAAAATCCATTTAAAAACATTAATTTTTAATAAAAATTCATTGTAAACTCTAGTTTTTACTGAAAATCAATACAAAAACCCTACTTTTGAAAAACAATTCATAAAAACTACTTAAAATTATAAGAATCTAATTGAAAAATCAATTAAAACATTAA
This sequence comes from Sequoiadendron giganteum, assembly GCA_007115665.2. Lineage (NCBI taxonomy): Eukaryota > Viridiplantae > Streptophyta > Pinopsida > Cupressales > Cupressaceae > Sequoiadendron > Sequoiadendron giganteum. The sequence goes on from CM021105.1 coordinate 576,019,044, forward strand.
AAAAACCAAAAACTTACCTTTCAAATCGGATATCTGGTGAAAACGGATATCTGATTTCGACTTCTCCCCGTGCGCTCGTGTTCAAAATGTGTGAAATGACTTTAACAGGACGTTGTTTTTTATTTATATAGTTTGCTCAAATCAGATATCCAATTTGTAAGAATTGGTTTAGGCATTGCTTTGGAGCAATGTACTAACACCCGAGCCTAAAAAAAGTCAACTCGGCATTTCCACGTTTTTGAGTCGATCAAAAACGTAATTTTTTTCCCATTGCCACTTTTCGCCCATCATGATCCTGCACATACCCTGGTCAATTATGAGAATCTTGGCATCCATCTTGGGAATAGTGGGTTATGACATGTTATGACACTCGTCATATATTGTATGAGCACCTATGATAGTTATGACACATGTCATAAGATTCTATGGCATGACTATGACAGCATCTATGACACGTGTAAGAGCTTATGATGCATGTAAGAGCATCTCCTATTTTATAGGGATTCTTATGACAACTTGTAAGAAGGTGTAATTTCATGTAAGAGAAAAAATTTAGCATGTAAGGGGTCATACGGTTTTTACCATGGTTTTTCCAAACCTTGTTTTAACCCATGGTAATGTTTTATGGTGGTATTTTGAGCCCCCATGAGTCTATATATTGAGGGGTTGAGTTAGAGACACTATGATATGTTTTACAGGTACACAGATGTTGTCAAATTGAAGAGGAGTTAGAGTGGATGTATTTTAAACACATTTTCTAATAATACAATCTATTCATCTCTTCTTTGGTGGAGTTTTTCCCGAAATGATTTCTCCACGTAAACATTGTGTTATGTGTTCAGCTTTTCGTTCTTATTTTTCTTTGTTATTGCTGATCTAAACTCCATATGGTTAACACTATTAAATCTGATTTACAGCAAGTTTAAGCTTCTATTATTTCTTGTTCACCTTTCTATTTCTAATAGTGAGTTCACAGGAGATGGTTGGGATGACATGGAGGGTCTTGGAACCGATATGCAAGTGTGATGTGTGGTGACAGCACATTGAATATCCTTTCCCTTTACATGAATCATAGACACATGGGTCTACTTGTGTAATGCAACCAACTATATTATCATAATTGAAAGGAACCTTAGTATAATTAATATTGTTGGTTTGGTTATTTTAATTATTGTTGTTAGACCTAGTGTTCATGTTGGTAGAGCTAGAACCTTTATTGTGCTTTGGGAAAGAAGTTTGGAATATTTGTAATTGAGCATTAGATGATTAAGACTGGTTTCCCTCAACTACAATGTATCCTCGATCGATGAGATCCTAGATGTAACTCTTGAGACCCTAACACTTGTTGGTAGAGTGACCTTTGATCTTATGGTAATCACAATATTCATTCTCCCTATACCAATTTGGCTTTGGTTTAGACTCATCAAAAGGTTTGTTCATAGGATACATAGTTGTGTTGGCTTGAACCAACCTTCTAAAGACTGCCTCCAAGGGCTCTCCTAAGGGATTGAATGTTCATTTAGCATTCCCTTGACCTGACTGATTCGACTGATTAGGAGGATGAGGTACCCCTTGCGGCACAGATATGGCATTAGCCATGCATTGTTGGGGAATGTTTTGTGGTGCTTGAGAAGCATTAGCTACTTGGACATGTTTGGTTTTGGTGACTCCATCATTAATTGTGTTCTTATTCTTTTTCTAGTAGCAAGATTTATCACCATATTGCTTGTCTTTGTCTTCCTTGAAGATCTTAATGAGTCCCTTAGCGATCAAATCCTTTTCAATGGTAACTCCCTTTTTGATGACTTAAACGAAGGTAGTTGCATAATGGGTGTGCAAATTATAGGCCAACTCAGGATGTGAGTTTTCAACAAAGATACCCACTAATTCTTTCTCTGGAAGGCTACACTTAAGATGGTTGGCTAAAGCTCGACCACCTTTGCAAGTAGCTAGAAAATGTCTCACCATTATGTTGCTTGTCCTTCATAAGGTCCATGGTGTATATATCCTTCTCTAAGTTAGAAGAAAAGTGTGTTATGAACTTTTCTGAAAAATCAAAAAAGGTAGAAATTGACCCACATGGGAGACATAAGAACCACTCTAAGGCTTGTCCACTCAAGCTAGGGGGGAACAACTGAAGGAGGTAATTGTCATTGTATAAGACCTCTTGACAATGTATGTAAAATTATTGCAAGTGGTCTCATGGGTCTCCCTTTCCCTTATATTTGTCAAATTTTGAAATTTTGAAGTGTTTCAAAAAGGGAATGGTGGAAATCGATGGATCAAATGGGTATGGAAAAATGTCCTCGAACTTGAAGTACTTTTTGGATGATGATGTTCCAAATTGTAACTCTTTCAAGGTAGCCTTCATGTCCTCCCATTCTTTGTTGAAAGGCGCGGATGGGGAAGGACCTGTTGGATTGGATCGATCAAGGAGAGAATATTTTTGGTATGATGGCGGTGGAAGTGATTGATCAAACGATGGATTACCACAATATGATGGTTCTTGTTGATATTGATCGGTATAATTTTGTTTTTGGTTGGCATAGATTTGTTGTTGGTGTGGAAGTGGTTGATGGTAGGATGATGAAAATTGTTGTTTGGACGGAACCTGTTAGTAATATGGTGGATTGGGTTTGTAGTTGTATGTTGGTTGTTGTGGAGGGACATATGGAGATGGTTGCGAATTGTATTTTTGTTGGTATGTAATTGGAATGTGTTGTTGTGGGTTAGTATAGGATGTGTTTTGTTGAAATTTTTGTTGGGTGTGTTGATAGTTGGGATTAGATGTGGTATATTGTTGTCTTAGAGTGTTAGTTAGAGGAGATGGTTGGTAATAAGTATTTTGTGGAGGAGGTTCCACAAAGGGTGGAGGTTGATGATAACAAGGTGAAAAATAATGAGGGGGTGGATTGGCATACATATGTGGAGGTTGTGGTTGATATTGTTGTTGGTTAGCAGGCTTACCTTAAGGTTGTGATACTTGTTGCTAATGTAGGGGGCCAGATTGGGTAGATTGTTGTTGGGGAATTTTTTCAGGACCAGATTGTTTGGATTTTTGTTGAGGGACTTGTTGACGACCAGATTGTGTGATTTTTTTTCTGGAACTTTTTGTGGACTGGATTGTGTGAATTGTTGTTGAGGCACTTTTTGTGGACCAAATTATGTGAGTTTTTGTTGTGGAACTTGTTGTGGACCAGATTGTGTGAATTATTGTTGTGGAACTTGTTGTGGACTAGATTGTGTGAATTTTTGTTGAGGTGGTTGTTGTGGGATGGAATGACCAGGATTAAATAATGGTTTTTTTTGTATCAATGGTTGCATGCGGATGAGAGGGACATGAGGGAGGGAAGATGCTAATGGATTGGATGTGGTTCCCCTAGCATTCCTTGATGATTTATTTGATTGATCTTTTGCAAGTGAGGTGGTGCAAATGGAATCAATGGGTTTGGCAGAACTTGAGAACTTTGAGGATCTTATGATTGAGAGGGAGGTAAGGTGTGAACATATTGTGTCATGTCAAACCTAGGTGGTGGTTTAGCACCCCTCATAAGAAAATTATCAAGAATCTTATCTAATCATTCAGCAAGGATACAGTCGGTCATTTGAGCATTAACTAGATTGCTAAGATACCCTCAACAAAGAGCTTGGGTTGATTAGACATTCCTTCTTCTAGGGAAGGACGAGGGTGGATTTATGTATTGGACTATTAAGACCCCCTGTTAGTGGGTGAATTGGGAGGATATTGTGATTGACTAACCTATGACTGTTGTTGTTCCATGAGATTTTTAGCCTATGATCGAGTGGTAACAGGCATGAAAGTGAGGATGATCAGGAGATGAGGATGATGTGAGCCCTTAGGATGGTGCTAAGTGAGGATGATTGGATGACTGATTAAAGGATTACCAAGATGATGGATTGACTAATTGGATGATCATTTAGATTATTCATTGGATTGGATAGATGATTGGATTGGAATAATATTTGGATTGGATCAACTAGACTTGAGAGCTTGATTGGATGATTTTTGAATTATAAGATTGTTACTTGAGATAGGCTAATTATCTCAAGAAAATTGGATGATTGTGATGATGATGATGAAAAAGGATGATTAGGGCACAAATTTACCTCTAGATGGAAGCAAATTGATGAGGCCACAAGTGTACTAACTTAGGATAGATTATTCCCTTAAGTGAGCAAGGATGATGACAGTAAAGGCTAATTAAGTAGCCAAAATGGATAAAAAGCTCTTAAATAGATGCCTAGGGGATTCAGATTGGGTGTTTGATGACCAATATGATGATTAAGGATGACCTCAGATGAAGCTATGTGATCAAATGGATGATTTGATGACTTTTGGAAAATTTGAACACGTGAAAATGGAGATTACAGGACACTAGAGGATGCTAAAAATGTTTTGATCATAGGACTAACCTTGGATCAATGTTGGCTTTCACTGATCAAGAGGATTCACTCTCAGTTTTTTCTATGGGAAGTGCATTCGCCTTTGTAGGTAGTGGAATTTCCTCTCTAGGCTATTAGAGATTTACCTCTGTAGGAAGCAAAATCATCTATTTAGGATTGATCAAGGGATGTACTAACCATAAGTACGGATTTACCTATCAGATCTAGGCATACGAACACATGAGCAGAATCACCCCTGAGTATCACAGATTTTCCTATCTAAAGATCATTGTATGAGGATGGACAATGCAATCGCCTATGATTGATTAATTGTATGGACAAGAAGGTGGGATCGCTTATTGAGGTAGTGAAATCACCTATCTAGGGAAAAACATAATCACCTATCGATGATGGACTATACGGAGGGTGGAATGGAACGGATTCACCTCTATAGGAGGCGGAATCACCTATCGAGGAAAGACTCGGTATGGACTTGGGAAGATAGATTCACATATCAGAACTGGATTGTATAGACAAGACCACATAAACACCTATCTGGGATATGGGATCGCCTATCTAGGGAAGAATATATGGACAAGGTGGAGGAATTTTCCTTTATATGAGATGGAATTACTTATCGGAGGAAACTCGGTACAGACTCGGGAAGACAGAATCGTCTATCCAGAGAGTGGAATCGCCTGTCTAGGGAAGATGGTACAGACATGGTGGAGCGAATTTTCCTCTATAGGAGATGAAATTTCCTATCAGTGGTCTGGACACAAACAAGTGGATTTGCCTCTCAAGGAGACAAAATCACCTATCAAGAGAAAAATGACTAAAAGGGACCAGACTTATGACTAACATGGATTCACCTATGAGGGAGGGATCGCCCATTCAAAGTACCTATCCACTTTTGTAAGAAGCAGAATCACCTCTGAGGCAAAAAATCTAGCAAAGGACTTTGAGAAAATAGCAAACACTAGATAGTAGGTAGGATGGACTCAAGACTCAATATGCACTAGTATAATGTCACGCCCCACCATGAAACCCTAGAGGACAAAACCACCTAGTGACAAATCTTGAGTTACAAAGAGAGGATGACCAAACAGGAAAAATATAGACTTAAGTGCACAACCAACTAGGTCAATGTAATGGACTCATATGTATCCAAAGTGCCCAGTGTATGAACCTAGGCTCTGATACCATGTGTAGTGCCCCACCTTGTAACCTTAGAGGACTTAGATTAAAGAACAAGTTATTGCTTCAACTGCAATCTGGTGTATATTGCACTTTCAAAAAAAAATTGTTCCATTTTTAGGTGTTATAATGTGTTGTCCTGTAGGGTTTCATGGTGGGGTGTTACATATAACACATGAAAACATGCCAAGCGCTTGAACAAGCCTAAATTATTAGTAAAGGGTTTACAAACTTGATGTATCCCACACTAGGAATATTCTTAACTCAAGTGTAGGGACACCCAAAATAGGTGTATGCACTCTCATTTTTGCTTAAGCAGACATCTAGGGGCCTCCTAGAAAGGAAGGATAACCCAATCACCCTCTCCTTGGAAATCTATTTGTATCTTTTTGAGGATTCTTGTTTCTAATCAAGGGAGCCAAATGGTGGGTGTAAAATTATTTGGGGTACAATGTGCATCCCCTACACTACACCAAGCCATGGCTAAACACGGGTCTTATCTAGGCTTAACAGGTAAACTAGGGAGTCCTCAAAAAACCATGAGGGTGCATGAGGAAACTCCATGAACACTATCCCATCATAAGCATGGGTCGAGAACCTCAGCAAAGGTACCAAAAACTCAGACCAGCCCTTCACACCTAACTAGGAATCACCCTAGTATCAGTGCTTCATCAAACACGACGCAACTAGATTGGGGTACAACTTTAGTTCTCCCCCCTTTATATACCCCACTAGTTCATGTGGTTGAGTTCATCCCTTAGGTGATGAAATCCCAAGAAGGCCTCCTAAAGGGAAGGAAGTGTTAGGAATTTTTTATCCCCAAGCTCACACGTAGCGCAAGGGGAGAGCATTCGCACAAAACTAACACCTCCTAAGTAAACACAAAAGGACTTGAGTTAAATGTGATTTTTTATCCCTAGGCTCAATGTATGGTGCAAGGGGAGAGCATACATCAATAGTAACTCCAAACATAGCAAATAATTCTTTGACCCTTTAATTAATTTTGTGTGCCTAGTTAGTTTGGGAAAACAAACTACTCTAAATCTTTGAACATTCGTCCTGCAACAAATATGTTACAAGTTTCTATTCGACAAACAAGAAGCTACACAAACTATTAGCAACTAACATAGACACAGCCATACAAGTTAGCTGGTCAGTATCAAACACCAAAACCAAGGAAATATTTTAACAAAAAAATAAAGTTTCAGATTTACCACACTTGCCTATCTAGAGGGAAAAATCGCCCTTGTAGGATTCACAAAATCACCCTTGTAGAATACAGACTCACCTATGTAGTCTCAAGTAGAATCACCTGGCAAGGTTGCAGGATCGCCTCTAAAGCGATTTTGCCTATGTACATTTGGTGATAGGGGACAAATGTGTATTCGCCTTTGTTACTCACAAAATTTCCTATCAAGGGTGTGTAATCACCTGTCGGGTGGATTCACTTATGTGTCTCAAAAAATTTGAACCTATAAAATATGAAACAATAGCAAATGTAAAATAGACTCGTGACGTGGGTCCCACCAGGCGTGCCTAAAATGTGTGCAGTGGATTTATCTAACTAAAATTGCAAGAAAGTAAGAAAATCAATCAAAAGATAAAACACAACAAACACTCAAGATTGGCCTAGTCGAATCTTAAAAAGATCAAGAAAATAACAGTGTGCTAAGATTGATGAAATTGGTCGGCCCTTGATAAGTTGATTTGTATGCTCCTTTAGACAATATGATAGCATGCAATCTATACTAAAATTATGGTATTGATATGATAAGTGTAATGGATATGGATGAAAGCTTCAATATGCAACAATGGATGGATGTGTGCTTGAGCTTGAAAATTCTAAGTGTGTGTATGCAATTTTGTGAGTGATAGATGATGAGAATGAATGAAATTGGCTAAGTATTTAGCCAATTTTGGAGTGCATGAAATGGAGGGCTAGGATTAAAATTAGGTTTGGGGGATCAATGGTCGAGATGCCTTGGAGCATCTCAACACATGTGGTGAGGACATGTGGCAGGCTAGGTGGAAAGTTTGAAGTGATGTGGAGGGTAAGTGCACCAATCTGTGACACAATTTAGGTGCCAAATTGAAAAAATGATCAAAAAAACCCCGAAATAAGACCTTGGCGAGCGCCAAATGTCTTTTTAGACATAAAAAGAAAAACTCAGTTTTCAAACCCTCATTCTGTCTTCAACCCACGGCTTGAGGAAGAGGATTTTAGGTCTCCAACTCATGCTCGCCAAATCTCTTCCATTGTTTGCATCCTTAGCTTGCCATTTTCCATGACGATGTCGCCAACACATCAGAGAGTTCGAAGATTGCAAAGAGGTGTGTATTTTTATTCTATTTATTTCGAATTTTATTTGGAATGCAAATTTAAATAGATTTTTATAATAAACTTTGTTTAATTCTCAAGGAATGAATCTCCACCTCAAAACATTGAGAATTCACAATCACCCCCTCATGAAGAGCCTCCTATACAAGAACAATCTGAAACCCCTCCATCAATTCACAGGCATCTTCAAGGAACACAAGAAAATATTCAAAATCAAATTGAAAACAATAAAAGAGACATTCAACAATTAATTGCAAGATTAACCGAGCATGCCGAAACCCACCCTTATAAGAGAGGGATTGCTGAATCATTGAAGTCAAATTTAACTCATGTAGGAGAAATGAGCGAGCAAATGAATTTTTGGTCAACTAAGAGGCATGATATGAGACAATTTTATGGTAATGGTTTGTCATATGCAGATGTCAAAAAACTAAAAATTAGCAAATCTGAGTTGTGTGCCCTATTTAAAGACCCAAAAACCAGTGAACCTTTGTCCCATGCATGCAGGAGTTTCCCCATCCATTGGTTCCACCATGAGTTAATTAAAAAAAAAAATTGGGAGCGGTGGTGAATGGTATTTGACCAACCCCATGAGATGTCGCAATACTTTTTGAGGAAACTCTATTACAAGTTTTTCCTCAATAAAATTCCAAACTATTTTGACATCTTAGACTTTTAGGGTAGAGGTGGGGGCTCCACACACGATAGACCTGTTGCACGATGTAATCCACAGTTGGCACTGAGAGCCTTGGCTAGACCCATGGTGGAGCATGTCATTGTTCCTTCCATTGTTAAGGACAATGTAGAGGTGGACACGATGAAGTCGATTGGCTCACTCACCCAGACCATTTTACAATGTGTGAGTCCTCTAGTAGAGCCTAGTGTGGAGGAGATGTGTAGGCCCCGAGCTCCACCCCACCATTGTGGCGCTTGTGGTGTTGTTTGCACATACAATTATCAGGGTGCTCATGATGCAACTACACAACCTCCATCAGTTGAAGAGGCGATGGCTTTCACAAATGATATTTTGAATGATACATTCGGCATTAACACTCAGGTAAAATTTAGCAAGTTATTTTAATGTTGTTTATTAAAATATATTTTAAAATTTAAGAATTACTAAATTAGTAGAATTTTGATATGATGAAATTTCAAGGTCGCACTGTTCATGAGGAATTCTCTATTCCTATAAACCCTTATACATTCTCGACGATGAGTCCACAGGTATGCAACTACTATTAAAGATATTATTATTGCATTTGAACAGTTGAATGTTATATTTGAATGTTTGTCTCATAACATGCTTCGGATTTCAAACAATTTCCTGGTGCACCTTCCTCCTCCACACCTCGCGATTCATATCCTCAAACAACATACAATCAAGTAGCCTTTATTCATTAATGGTGTTGTAAATCTATGTTAACTATTTTTCATAATTTTGTGTATATACAAATCTAAAAAGTTGATGAGAAACACAAACATTGCATTCAAGTATTCCTTGATCGTGTCACATTATGTTCTCCTATATCAACATGATACCTGAGATATTGTTTCATTTGCAGATTTTGATAAGAGATAGCCCTGGTGATGTTGGTGGCACGATGGACCATGGATTTGTTGCAGCAATAGCCAGTTCTGATCCATTGAGGTATGGAATAGATTAGTCGATTTGACATTAAATTTTCTCTTTTATGGTCTATTATAGAAAAATTTCATGATAATTTTATGTAGTTTAGTTTATATCTTCATGGTTGCTAGAGGTGGTTGTCACTCCAAATCATGGGCGTGGTGATGTTGTAAATGTGCATGATGACTATATGTATGCGGTAAGTGATTATATATTTTGTTATATGCCATTCCACAATTCAATTTCTATGTTTTAACATCTTTACTTTTAATTGTATCAGTTGAAGGTCCAGAGTGAAGAGAGGAGTAGCGAGCATGTTCAAAATACAAGAGAAGCAACAGTCACTCCATCCAGCCGAATTTCAAAAGCAACACGGGATCTATTTCCTTCCCTTAGAGGGAAATGACTATGTATTAGTGTTGTTTGTTGTATGCCTATGTGGCATTTTGGAACATATGTTTTGTACTATTGATATATATATGTGATATTTTATGTCCATATGACTCCTTTTTACTAAGCCTATATAGTTTTTTTGGATATATTTATATACTTTTATCAATATATATCATTGTATAGCTTTTTGGATTTTTGATTAAAGAAACTCTTATTTTGCTACTGCCATTCTTGAATGATGTTATCATGCGTATTGTGTAAGTTGTATTCTTGAATGTTGTAGGCATGGATTTTGTTTACATCTAATGCTTAATTAATTACTGTTGAATGCTCAATAAGCCCCATCTAAAGCGTATTGTATAAATAAGCTATATTTGTGGTGGTTTGTATCCTTTGGAATGCTTCAATTACTTGTGCCTCACTGATGCAAAGGCAAGGAGGCTCAAACCCAATCAATCTAAAAACCTAACTTCAAGAGGCTCCTAACAAGACTAATACAACCCATTTTGAGTAATCTACACAACCTCAAAGCCCTATCAAACCAAACTCTTCATTCAGCACCTTACCCAACAATCCACCCTTGTAGCACTCAAAACCCGGTCCAAGCCTAATTTCTCCCAACCTTTCCAAAACACTTGACCATTTAAAGGTGGATTAAGATACCCTTTTTAGGGTTACACAACATATTCCAAAACCAATAGTAACTCTTTTGGACCAACATGAACTTTCAATACACCTCCCTCGCTCTAGGCTTCATAATTAGGCCTAATTTCCAAAGGAACCCCCTCACAAAATCACCTCCAAACCAAGGAAACTTGAAATAGTCTTAGGGATTCTCACCAAACTCAGGATTCTCCCATTTTAAGAGCCCCAAGAACTTGTTCTATTCCTCTACTCACAAACCCTCCTAAACCTTCACAAAAGCAAGGGTTTTAAAGAAACTCATAACTCCATATCTCCCCCAATCCTTCCAAAGGTCCAAACACCCCACAATACCTCTAACCTAACTTAAAAGATACTCACAATCCCATTCCTTTCAGTATTTTTTATATTCACTACTTGAGTTCCTTACTTTCATGGTGGAAACACCCCTGAACAGCATTAAAACTTCACACCCCACTAAGTTTATTCATTCTCTCAGCCTCCAAAGTATTCATACACCAAAATAATCATGGTACAGGCCAATCCACTAAGCCATAGGGTCAGAGCAGTAGGTGGATTGGCTAATGTGTCATGGTGTTGCCCTCAAAACCCCTAACATGGAAAACAAAGCAGTAACCAAGTTTTCTGATCCCACACACACCAACGGTGGATTTAAACCTTTAGAATTGATGCAAAGAGAGTAAACACATATGAAATCAAGTATCCAAAGCCTCAAGTCATGATAGACTTATACGGGCTTGTGCAAGGCAAAGAAAATTCAGGAAAACAAAGAAAACCAGTGATCAGCAGTTTCAAAAGTATATTTTCTTATTAGAAATTGAATAAAATCAACCCTCAACTCGGGGTATTACAGAAATATATCTTGATACCACCTTCCAACTACCCCTTTAGCTGATCAACCACCATAACCACCCTTTGTTAGACTTCTAAGATGGCAATTTTCCAATTTTGCTCTTAATTACCATTCATTCACAACTTGATTTTGCAAATACCACCTAACTGACCTATTAAGCCTTTTAAATACAATTGCAAGGTATTTCCATAGCATATAGAGATATAGAGAGAAAATAAAATAAACATTTTAACTAATGAATTGTAAAAAATGGATTTTTGTAGTTTATATTCATGTCGTTGATTACATTGCATTGCACATCTTTCAAAGTCAAAGCATTACTTCACTTTGCATAACTAATTAGTAGATGTTGATAGATGTCAAAAATTTAATTACAATACAGTTTGTACAAAGTCAACCTAAGCAGTTATGCAATTTCTTCACATTGCATAACTAATAACTAGGAGCAGCTGCCAATTGCATTTTCTTATCATGGAATTCTATGAGACCAAATTTCTTTGAGATATTTTTTCAAATAGCTCCCTACCTTGTCTATGCTACCACATTTTTAATACATGTCTACCAAAGCATCTTCTCAAATAGTTCATTGCCTTGTTGTTATGGCTAAAATCCTAAAACAAGTTATTTTGAACAAGCTATGGATGCTTCAAAAAAATATATCAAAAGAATAATAGTAAGCAATAGCATAGACAAGGCAGTCAACTATTTGAAAAAATGCATCAAAAATATTGCTTTGAAATGATAAATTTAGTTGTGCTTTCACTCTTCTTTAACATTGTATATCTACTCCTTTTGGTTTTCTATTTGTGTGATGGTAGACCAATGTTCAAGCCCTATGTACAATCTCAATTGGTATTTATTGTTTTGGTCATAGCAACAAAAATCTTTTGGGGAATAAATCGGTAAACCAAATAAAATAAAATAGAGAGCAAATAAAATAAAGAGTTTAACTAATGAAATGTAGAAAATAGATTTTTGTAGTTTATATTCATGCATTGCACATCTTTCAAAACTCAAAGCATCACTTCACATTGCATAACGAATAACTAGAAGCTGATAGATGACAAAATTTCAATTACAATATAGCTTTTTACAAAGTCAACCTAAGCAGTTATGCAGTTACTTCACATTGTATAACTAATAACTAGGAGCAGTTGCCAATTGCTTTAGCTTGTCATGGCATTCCATGAGACAACATTTCTTTGAGGCATTTTTTCAAATAGTTCATTCCCTTTTCTATGCTACGACATTTTTCATATATGTCTACCAAAGCATTTTATCAAATAGTTCATTGCCTTGTTGCTATGGCTAAAATCCTAAAACAGATGCTTTCGAACAAGCTATGGATGCTTGGAAAAAATCTATCAAAGCATAATAGTAAGCAATAGCATAGACAAGGCATTGAACTTTTTGAAAAAATTCCTTAAAGAAAAGTGGTCTCATGGTGATGGAATGCCATGACAAGCCATAGACAAGGCAGTGAACTGTTTGAAAAAATGCCTCAAAGAAATGTGGTCTCATGGTGATGGAATTCCATGATGAATTCCTATGGTGATGGACTGTCATGGCATTCCATCACCATGAGAACACATTTCTTTGAGGTATCTTTTCAAATAGTTCACTGTCTTGTCTATGGTATGAGATTTTTCATACATATCTACTAGAGCATTTCATCAAACAATTCACTGCCTTGCTGCTATGGCTAAAATCCTAAAATAGGTGCTTTCGAACAAGCTATGGATGCTTGGAAAAAATCTATCAAAGCATAATAGTAAGCAATAGCATAGACAAGGCAGTGAATTGTTTGAATAAATGCCTCAAAGAAAAATGGTCTCATGATGATGGAATGCCATGACAAGGCAGTGAACTGTTTGAAAAGATGCCTCAAAGAAATTTGGTCTCATGGTGATGGAATGCCATGATGAATGCCTATGGTGATGGATTGTCATGGCATTCCATCACCATGAGAACACATTTCTTTGAGGCATCTTTTCAAACAGTTCACTGCCTTGTCTATGGTATGACATTTTTCATACATATCTACCAGAGCATTTCATCAAATAGTTCACTTCCTTGCTGCTATGGCTAAAAGCCTAAAATAGGTGCTTTCGAACAAGCTATGGATGCTTGGAAAAAATTTGTCAAAGCATAATAGTAAGCAATAGCATAGACAAGGCAGTGAACTACTCGAAAAAATCCCTCAAAGAAATGTGGTCGCATGGTGATGGAATTCCATGACGAATGCCTATGGCTATGGATTGTCATGGCATTCCATCACCATGAGACCGCATTTCTTTGAGGCATTTTTTCAAACAGTTCACTGCCTTGTCTATGCTACGACATTTTTCATACATGTCTACCAAAGCATTTTATTAAACAGTTCACTGCCTTACTTCTATAGCTAAAAGCCTAAAACAAGTGCTTTCGAACAAGCTATGGATGCTTGGCAAAAGTCTATCAAAGCATAATAGTAAGCAACAAGCTACGGTCTCATTGTTTTTTTTCACATGAAAATCAACACGATTTTATTCGCATTTTTTTGCAAGTTTTTAAAGCATTATTTGCCGATTTTTCAATTTTTCCTGATCAGACAAGAAGTTTCTAAGCATCACGATGTATGAGTAATAGCATGTTGAGGTTTGCAACCATTTTGCACTTTGGACCCTTAAGGGATCGATCTGGTTGAACGTAGCACGGAGCGATTCTGCATGTTTGGGTGTGAAAGAGGACCATGCCTAGCGTAAACGTACCCACCCGGACATGTTGGAACAATTTGTTTGGTCACACAAGCTACAAAATAAAAGTTGCACCACTTCACAACTTTCAACTACTTGCATTTGACAACTTTTCCTCGAGTGAAAATTCACCACCATAGGAAAATGCCTTTGAGATAGTGAAAACCGAGCGATCTTACTATAGATGGGTCCAACATGATCCCATAGGATCAGACGAGAATTTTCTAAGCATCACACTGTCTGAGTAATAGCATGCTAAAGTTCGCAGCCATTTTTCACTTTGGACCCTTAAGGGATCGATCCAGTTGAACGTAGCTCGGAGTGATTCCATGTGTTTGGGTGCAAAAGTGGACCATGCCTGGCATAAACGTACCCACCCGGATGTGTTGGAATAGTTTTTTTGGTCACATGAGCTGCAGAACGAAAGTTGCACCACTTTGCAACTTTCAACTACTTGCATTTGACAACTTTTTCGCCGAGTGAAAATTCACCAGCACAAGAAAATGCCTCCGAGATAGAAAAAATCGAGCGAGGTTATTGTAGAGGGGTCCAATGTGATCTTGTAGGATTAGATGAGAAGTTTCTAAACATCATGGTGTCTGATTAATAGCATGTTGAAGTTCTCATCCATTTTACACTTTGGACCCTTAAGGGATCGATCCGGTTGAATGTAGCTCGGAGCGATTTCGCGTGTTTGGGTGCGAAAGAGGACCATTCCTAGCATAAACGTACCCACCCGGATGCGTTGGAACAGTTCATTTGGTCATATGAGTTCCAAAACAAAAGTTGCACCACTTTGCAACTTTCAACTACTTGCATTTCACAACTTTTTCCCCAAGTGAAAATTTGCCAGCACAGGAAAAGTCCTCTGAGATAGCAATAACCGAGAGAGGTTATTGTAGAGGGGTCCAACATGATCTCGTAGGTTCAAAAAAATATTTTTTAATCACCACAGTTTACGAGTAATACCCTGTCAAATATTGTTTCCCTTTTGCACTTTGCACCCTTAAGGGATCAAGTCAGTTGAACCATAGTAGTTGTTTGGTTGAATGTCATACCCTAAGGTATGTTAGAGATGACCTAGGTTGCATCAATTTCTATGAGGCATACGCTACCCCTACCTTGTCAACCCTACGAATTTGGAAATCCAGTGAGCCCACTAGCTTTCCAATTCAGTAGGATTGACAAGGTAGGTTGTGCAGGAGCACCTAGTCACAAATCTCAATGTTTGATGGTCAAAATGCACCCTTGCATTATGTTGGGTCTCAAAAATGCAGGTTTGAACCACGAGAGGTTGTCAAGCTCTTACAATTCTTTTGGCCAATGTACAAGGCCAATTGATGCAATTCAACCTTCTTCTCCTTAGGTTCTACTAGACCAAGGTAGGTGAACCTATGTGAATGATGCAGATTGAAATGTATTTCCTGGTTGAGCAATCTATCCACAATGGAAAATGGAAGTGAATAGATGAAAACCACTACAACTAATCCTACTCCTACTGCACAAAAGAAAGGATTTGAATAAGTTGTTTGATATGAAATTTTATCTCTGGGTTGAAGCAGATCAGTGCCTTTTGTCCACATGGGCAATGGAGTCAAAAATCATGAATTATGTGTGTTTCCTTCTCTAGCTTAACTCTAGTTGTTAGGCACTTTGAAAATGAAATTCTAATGACTGACATACAACTTCATTTATTTATGTCTTGCACAAATAGTGCTGGAATGTTTTCTTACCGGGTTCTTCTTTAACCATCCAAAAGAAATCCTAAATCACTGTGACTTGTTTAAAAGAATTTAATTCTGACTTGCAAACACCAATTAACCAAATCACACATACTGAAATTTCACTATGATAAATCAAACATATACTTGATACATTGATTTAAATGATTTAAAAACTTCAAATTGGAGACAACCCACATAAGAAATGAAAATTATTAAATCACAACAACTAAACACAGTAAGGGTTTTCACCAATTTAAATAATGCATCCATTGCCTTGCTTTGAAAAAGGTCTATCATTGTTTTACATTCCCAGTTCCATTTTCTGGAAAATCTAACTCCGACTCTAACTACATGTCCCCCTTCTGCAACTAATTTTACAAAGTATTTATACAATTCATACCAAGGGTGTGACCCTTCACATGACTGGTAAAACCGTTTACATTCTATCACAGAGATAAAATATTTAATTGTGTTGCCTTTCGGCAAATTAAATATTTTTAACTATAATCTTGCTTTTGATTTTTCCCTTTATATTTTACCGCTTCATGCATTTCACTTTATATGTTGCCTCCTTTACATTTACTATCTCCGCAACTTCCTTTTATCTTGCTAGTCAACTCCTCATCCTCCTGTGGTGCAACGGTGTTTGAATTTGACTACATTGTTCCTGTCAACTACACTACCGCACCCTTCGTTTAGTTCACCTACAGTATAGCGATGACTAGCATTTATTGTTATCTCTGTCCTCACCACTTCCTTATTGCTCAACTGTAGGCTCCCTTTTGACTACCCGTGTTATAGCGGTAACCGCCCTGCATGTTGCTAACTATTCACTGCGGTCACCGTAGTCTCAGACTTGACCGTCACCAGTACTAGGGTGACTATCTTATGTCAAGTGCTTCCTCTATCATTGATTGTCAACCTTCATCCACCATTCCACCATGGGTTGTTTGGTGACCATCCACGGTTTGTGGTGACAACTCTTAACCGCTTCCTCTATGTCTACCGTGCCATCGTGGTTACCATTTTCACCGGTGGTGGTATAGCGGTAACCGCTTACCGACTGCTACGTTGCCACTGCCTGCCTGCTAACCATTCGCCACACTACCGTGGCCACTGGCTTAACTACCAACGATACCAAAATAGCTATCATTGTCACTTCCTTCCTACTAATTGTTTACTGCGCCACCACGGTATATGTGTTGACCGCCCGCGGTTGCATGGTAAACCCTTCATATGACTGCACATCAACGGCCATACCGCGAGCCCATCGTGGGAGGCCATGGTAAAGCGGTATGTGACATGAATATAGCCATGGTAAAATATATAAGTCAACCTTGGATTTTTTGAATGGCGGTAAAGGTATTTGAACATTATGGATGGGGGGAAATGATTTTTTTATAGAAAGATAGTGAAAAAATGAAGTTTAAATGGGAAAAAACCTTAGGGTTTTAGAAAAAAAATTGGGTTCTAACACTGGCTCCTATTGGGGATGAATTATTTTGCAAACCACTGCAAGAATCTAGAATATCTTTGGGAGAGCAGACCAAGCAAAGGACATGAAAAATGAAGGCAATGTCAGATGAAGGGAATGAATAGATGAATGACATGAAAATGGAGCAAATGGAGAATGGAAAACCCTACACTATTGTACATGGAAAGAAAACAATGTTTTCAAAAAGGGAATTCTTGAGAATTTCCATGTACTGGCAAACCCAGACCCTTCAAAAACTATTATGCATAGAAAAGAATTTTTAAAGAGGTTTGTTAGGAATTGTCCATGCACTGGCAATCTTAATCCTCTATGTCTGCTATGGTTCAAAAATCAAACCATAAGGGATGGCCCCAGGCCACCCCAAAAGAAGAACCTGTACTTTCCTCTGTCATAGACCTTATTCTACTTAGAGCTCATTAGGTTTCTTTTAAAACTGTCCATTTCATCTGCCTTGCAACATGCACTGTCATTAAAAACTTTCAAGAAATCATTGTATTCAACTTGACTCATATTCATTTCACCACTCTAAATTTCATCATTCTTATTATCATATGACAAATCTTTGTCATCTTCAGCATACAAAGTGTATCCATATTCAACAAAATGTTCATAGGCTTGATAATTATCATATGTTGCTGAATGATCCAGCAACTACACTGGTACCTAAAAATTTGAATGCTTTTCTTGGAAATCAAAAAATTCTATCTCATCAACATCTTCTGAAATAATCAAATCAAAATTACTTTCCATTTATTTTTTATCACCAGTTGGAATTAACACATACATTTGATCCATACAGTCTTCTTTATACATACTTGAATCAACAAATGTTGAACACTCATTATCAATAACATGCAAACCAGCATCTTTCTCTGGCAGACAAATATTGTGCAAGTCACATACCTCTTCTTGGACACCTGTGGATTCTTGATCAACTTCAAAAATTTATTCATCACTGTGAGAGATGCACATGGAATTAATTGAATCACTACACAGTATTCTCACTATCAAAACAAATTTAGGCTAGACCCAAAATTTTAGAATCATCTTTATGCGCACATCTTTGGTATTCAAGAGTCAGTAAATCTGAAATTTTCTCAATGTTGAGTGAACATGTTTCTTCTAGATCTTCTACCATTTCTCCCTCTTATTGATAATCACCCTATTGTAGATCAACATCCACAACTTCATCTTCACAATCTGGACCACAATCTGGCTGTCCCTCCATATCATCTAAACCATTGTTGATGTGTTTCCTAGATGGTGTGTCACTGACAAGATCATCAATGCTGCAATCATCTCCCAAAGTGGAAGATTGGTCCTCAACAAAATTATCCTAATACTTATCAGTGATCTCACTATTGTCTTCATCTCTGATAGTGTCCTCACACCTTTTCTTATCTACAATGCTAATCCATTCATCTAATTTATTATAGGCAACTTGTACCCACGATTCAGGCCAATAGATTGAATTGGGCTCATATTCTTTCATGAACTGCTCAATGATTTCAGACCTACTAGGTGGGAAACTAATAGGTATTTTCCTACAAATATCCATCATTCTTCTGAACAAAGAATACCCAGATTCTCCTCTATATCTTCTTATATTAAGGAAGGCATGCAAAAGACACTTGCTTATTTCTTGAATATGAAGACACTCACCATTTTTCTTTGCAGATGTTTGATTCTGACATGTACCTTGTTGTAGATTTTGATTTACACATCCATGAGAGATGACATTATGTTGCACAATTTGATATGGCGTTTGGTACTGATATGTACAATGCTCATGATATGGATTATATTGTTGATCCTGATATCTTACAAATCTTTGTCCAAGAGGGGCAGAATAAACATTCATTTGATGTGGTAACTGAGATGCATAAATGTTCTTCTGTGAATAGAGAATATTACCTTCATTTTTGAAGTTCTTAGGTGGCACTTGTGGTTCTTGTGGTGTCCAATATCTACTAGAATTTGTGTATTCATTCTCACTGCATGATGGCCTGTTTGGTGATGTATTTGGAACACTTTTGACTCCCAATTGCAGCAATTGTTGGTTCACTTGTAGCATCTATTGGTCCAATTGTAGCCTTTGTTGTTTCAATTCCTTCAACTCTCTCATTGACTATTGTCTTCTCTCTTCTTCTGAAATCTTGACAAAATGCTACTGTTCCACAACACCTATGCATTATTTATCAAAATGAAACAGAGTCGCCACCTAATTTTCCCAAAAAGTAGGAAAATAAAATGGATTGTTTTGATTTGCCCTAGTGGAATCTCCAAAAAAAATGTAAAACTTTGCTAAATCAATAAATGGAAAGGCTGAAAAGATTTTACTGAATTTGTCCCCAGCGGAGTCGCCAAACTGTTGGGTCTCAAAATCACATATTTGAATCACAAGAGGTTTCCAAGCTCTCACAACGCTTTTGGCCAATGTACAAGGCCAATTGATGCAATTGAAACTTCTTCTCTTTAGGTTCTGCTAGACCAAGGCGAGTGAACCTATGTGAATGATGTAGATTGAAATGTATTTCCTGGTTGAGCAATCTATCCACAATGGCAAATGGAAGTGAATAGATGAAAACCACTACAACTAATCCTACTCCTACTACACAAAAGAAAGGATTTGAATAAGTTGTTTGATATGAAATTTTATCTCTGGGTTGAAGCAGATCAGTGCCTTCTGTCCACATGGGCAATGGAGTTAAAAATCATGAATTATGTGTGTTTCCTTCTTTGGCTTAACTCTAGTTGTTAGGCACTTTGAAAATGAAATTCTAATGATTGGCATACAACTTAATTTATTTATGTCTTGCACAAATAGTGCTGGAATGTTTTCTTACCAGGTTCTTCTTTAACCATCCAAAAGAAATCCTAAATCACTGTGACTTGTTTAAAAGAATTTTATTCTGACTTGCAGACACCAATTAACCAAATCACACATAGTGAAATTGCACTGTGATAAATCAAACATATACTTGATACATTGATTTAAATGATTTAAATGATTTAAAATCTTCAAGTTGGAGACAACCCACATAAGAAATGAAAATTATTAAATCACAGTAACTAAACACAGTAAGGGTTTTCACCAATTTAAATAATTCATCCATTGCTCTGCTTCAAAAAAGGTATGTCATTATTTTACATTCCCAGTTGCATTTTCTAGAAAATCTAACTCCTACTCTAACTACCTGTCCTCCTTCTGCAACTGATTTTACAAAGTATTTATACAATTCATACCAAGGGTCATGACCCTTCACATGACTGGTAAAACCGTTTACATTCTATCACAGAGATAAAATATTTAATTGAGTTGGCTTTCGACAAATTAAATATTTTTAACTATAATCTTGCTTTTGATTTTTCCCTTTATATTTTACCGCTTCGTGCATTTCACTTTATATGTTTCCTCCTTTACATTTACTGTCTCTGTAGCTTCCTTTTATCTTACTACTCTACCGCGGTCAACTCCTCATCCTCTTGCGGTGCAGCGGTGTTTGAATTTGACTGCACTTTTCCTGTCAACCACGCTACCGCACCCTTCATTTTGTTCACCTATGGTATAGCAGTGACTAGTATTTATTATTATCTCTGTCTTCACCACTTCCTTACCGCTCAACCGCGGGCTCCCTTTTGACTACCCGCGGTATAGCGGTAACTGCCTTGCATGCCTCTAACTGTTCACCACAGTCACCGCAGTCTCAGACTTGACCATCAGCGGTACTGTGGTGACTGTCTTCTTTCGGCCGCTTCCTCTATCATTGACTGCCGACCTCCATCCACTGCACCACCATAGGTTGCTTGGTGACCATCTGTGGTTGTGCAATGATAACTCTTAACCACTTCCTCTGTGTCTACCGTGCCACCGTGGTTACCATTTTCACTGGTGGCGATATAGCGGTAACCACTTACCGACCGCTATGTTGCCACTGCCTGCCCGCTAACCATTCACCGCACTACCACGGTCACTAGCTTAACTGCCAAGGGTACTATGGTAGCTATCATTGCCACTTCCTTCTTGCTGACTATTTACCACGCCATCGCGGTTTATGTGTTGACCACCCACGGTTGTGCGGTAAACCCTTCATATGACTACACGTCAACTGCCATACCGTGAGGCCATTGTGGGAGGTCGCGGTAAAGTGGTATGTGACATGAATATAGTTGTGGTAAAATATATAAGTCAACCTTGGCTTTTTGAATGGCGGTAAAGGTATTTGAACATTATGAATGGGGAAAAATGAAGTTTAAATAGGAAAAAACCTTAGGGTTTTAGCGAAAAATTTGGGTTCTAACACATTAAAAATGTGTCAACAAGTGGGTTTGAAAGCCTAAAAGGAAACATGAAAGATTGTATCTCAATGACATAATAGAGTCATTAGTTTAGTTAGTTGGAAAAGTGAGACATTTGCAAATTTGTGAGTTGCATAATGCAACAAATTTCTAATTGCAACGGTTATGTGTTTTGAAAAGTTGGTTTCTTGGTGGTTAGGGGCATTGATCAGTTATAGGAGGATGATAAATTTTATGTAAAGCCTGGAGAGGCTCAAGTTGTGGTTTTTGGATTGGAGGGAAAAGAATAAAGCTTGGAACCTACTTTGTTTTCTCATAG
This sequence comes from Sequoiadendron giganteum, assembly GCA_007115665.2. NCBI lineage: Eukaryota > Viridiplantae > Streptophyta > Pinopsida > Cupressales > Cupressaceae > Sequoiadendron > Sequoiadendron giganteum. Next base: position 576,041,091 of record CM021105.1, read on the forward strand.
TTTTATTGATTTTTCTGAGTTCCCTACCTGTGTACAGGCCAAACAGGTCTTATATGTATTGAATTCCCTTGAGCAACAGTAGATAAATGTTCTAACTTGTGTTTGGTGCCTTGGCAAGGTTTGTTTTAATCTTTTAGTGCCTTAATTCATCAAATTTCTCCTACTGGGTTCCTGAACAACCTTAAGGGTTTGGGGTTATTCTAATGGCATAACCATCATCCCACCTACTATCATCAAATGTAACTCGATGGGATGATGTATTTGAGTGTAGGGAATGTTATTTTAGGAGTAGGAGGTGTGGAAGGATGATCCCTTGGCTTGAAGAATGAAAGGAAGGGTTGGAGGTGTGTGTTTTCCCTTGGAAATTGGTGGGTTAGACCTATGGAATGAATAAGTCATATTTTTAATGGTCAAGTGAGTGTTCCTTAAGCATGGGTGGACCTATTAAAATATTTCTATGCAATTAGATTGGGTAGGAATGGTTGGGAAGGTGAAGATTCAATAACATACCCTTGTCCTAGGCTAGTGAATTAGCTCTCTTTTCTAAAGTATCCTACTCACAAACTTTCAACTAACCCACAAAAACCACTCAGACCTCCTAGGTAGACTCCAAATAGAAGGATTCCATAGATTTTAGGCCAACAAAGTGCCACAAAATGGGCCAACTCCAAAACCCTCCATTTTCCTAGTTTTCCCCAAGGTTTATTGAAAGTCTCACTTGCAGACCTTTCCTGACCATGCCACCAACTCAGATACCTTTTTTTTTATCCCAATATGCTTTAAAGTTAAAGAGATTCACTAATCCCTTTGTTTTCAACAAACCCTAGGCAAAAAGCTCCCTTTTTATGTAATTTAGGCAATAAAATGCCCAGTATAGCAACTCCAAGACTCACCATTCATTTTGCCTGCCTTGGATGGACCTACACACACTCAATACCTATTATACAAATCCTCTCCACTGAGCCACATGAAGGAAACACTAGGTGGAGGGCTTCAATAATTCATTTCTTATTCAAAACACAAAATCTAGGTTTAACACCCGCTTGGAGAAATCTTGCCACAAAACTCACAAAAATGAAAGAAAGACTTTCAAACCAACTTGAGAAGGATTTTATACTTTCTTCCCACTCATTCCACACATTATACAATCATCTATTTTCTGTATAGAGGTCTTACAAAGGAGAAATACATAATTTTCTATGAAAAACACAGTTTTCCAAGGAAATCACACCAAGATCTTATTGATTTTTTTCAAGATTACATTCACCAACCTTCCAAATGAGTTCCTCAACATTTTCAAATACTTATCCACTCAAAAAATTTGGCAAACTTCCAATAACTGACTTTCAAACTCTAACAATTCATTATGTTGCAAAATTGCAAAGTGACAACCTTTAAGCAACATTTTGCATTTTCTCCCTAGATGACCTCTCAAGCACTCAAGTGCATTAAAAATGGTCTTCTTAGACCTTATTGGTGAAGGATAAAAAACACCTTGTGGTGTCAATAATAGGAGTTCAAAAGGTTTAAAATTTCATTTGAAGGTGATTTCATCTTTCTTCCATGAAGACATTGCAATATGTGTGAAAACTTGAAAAAATTGTCAAAATTGTCAAAGATGTCAAATTGGGTAAATGAAGGGATTTTGTTGTTTTTGAGTCTATAAGTCTTAATAAGGGTTAAATAAGGTCTGAATTACCATATTTCAGGTGTCTAAAGGTATTTAGAGTCTTAAACGTTCAATAATTGCAAAAATGCAAAATGTTGCAAATGTTGTCAAATTTGTGCTAATTTGCAAAATTAGAGTCATTTAAAAGGTAATTAGGTGCAAGTTGGTTAGTTTTAAGGTGGTTATGGATTCTAAATGTTATAAGAGGCCTTCTCAGGCTCGAATCAAGGTTGTTGAAGGTGTAATAAACTCACAGAATAAGAATACCATCTTTTTTTGGTGCATTTTTTGAGTTTTTTCACTATTTTTCAAAATTGTTTGTTGTTGTACGGACTATACAGACCCAATCATGCTTTGAAATATTTAGAGGTTGAATTTTTATGATTTTTCTTTGATATTCACTTGGTTTGGAGTTCTAATCTTCTATTTTGTAAGAGAAATTCAAAAAATATAGTGTATACCCTATTTTTTCCTTTGTGAAGGGTTTGAAAGCAAAATAATGAGTTTTTGACCAATCCACCCACTTTTTTCTCCTGTAACTTGGTGGATTGCTGAAAAATATATTATTCTAGATTTATCAATGTATTTTATATCAGAATAAAGCATTCTTGTGGTGATTGTGTGATGCCATAGGACTGAAAATGCAAATTTTCCCTTGAAAAGTGACGATTTTGAAGTGCTTTTCAATGAAATGTTGATGAAGTTGAGTTTGTAAGCATTTAAAATTTCAATTCAGACCCTATGAAAGGTTTTTGGACCATTTATTTTTTTATTGAAGCCTGGGAATGAAGATTTTGACAAAACCCTTGTTTTTACATTAGAAAAGGAGTTTTTTTTGAGTTGGGAGTGTTTCTGACCGTACAGGTGCAAACTAGTGCTGGATTCTATGGTTTTGGGCCATTTAATTTCCTTCCCCAATGTTCCAAGGTTATTTTATAAGTTTGAAGGGTACTTCCTTTGTTAAATTGACCTATTTTCGTTGATTTTCCCATGGTGAGTGTATTGGAAGTCTAAACTGGTCCAAAGGATTTATACTTGATCTTGAAGTATGTTGTGTAAGTTCTTAATGGGTGTCTAAATCCATCATTTAATTGAAAAGTCTTTTGGGAAAGTTGGGTGAAAATTCTCTTGAAGATGTTTAGCATTACTTGTAAAAAGAGTGCACCTGACAAGTGGATTTGTGAAGTTCTTTTGAATTTGCTTTGGATTTTGGGTTGATCATCTTGTATTTTTCATTTTAATTTGATATCCACCTTGGGTCTGCATCACTTTTTCAACTCCTGCTAAGACCTTAGACTCAAAAATAATAAAAAGCTTGCTTTCACCCATCTTGACATGGACTGACCATTTATTACAATGTATCATATTTTAACATATTTTGCAACTTCCTCATTGCATAATGTTCAAAAGACCTTACAAGTATGCCTTTCTACAATTATATTAAACATTATTTCATTCTTACTAATAAATCCACGCGTTTTTCCCTGAAGACAACTTTAAATGTAAACCATGAAGCATTACAACTAATTTTAAATGTAGTATACACATTTAATTGAGGCATATATTAAGGAATATACGCATTTGCATGTATTAGTTTCTCATAATTTTAGTATATCAAAAAATACACTAAGTCAATTATGACAAATATTACAATAGTGATGGAAGAACATCTTGAAAATCTTCCCATTTGTCAATACTTGTAGCAATACATGTAGGGAAATAATCCTCCCATTTCCAACACAGATCATGAAATATATTGTACTTGAGAAGAAACAAAAGGAGTTGCTGCCCAGTTTCATTTTTCCATTCCACCTCAGCTGGCCCAGCTATTTGCATTCCAAAAAACCTACAAAAGCCTCTCAATCTTAGACATAAACTCACATAAAAATCATTAAAATAGAAATAACTAAATAATGTCAGTCATACAGCTAACAAGACCTACTATCACCTTCATGCATGCTAGATAAGGAAGTTGATTCAAGGTCCTACAATGTTGATGTGCCCCTTCGCTACTTTATCATCTCTCGATGACCCTACGTATAAATTTCAAATATATCATTGAAAGGCTTAACATAAAACATGAAGCATATAAGAATCCGATAAATCTAGGAGATGGAAAAGAAAGAGAAGATTGACACCTAGAAAATCCACCAGCAACCGATGTTTCTCATACCACTGAACATTTGCACCACCAACCGATGTTGTTCTTTTTTTATATACTTTGACAAACTTTAGTATTACCTACAGTCACAATCAGAAAAGGATCAATGACAGTCGTAAATGCATGACATCAAACAATAATGGTGAAAAATCCTTATTGCAAGGTGTTGGTCCAAAAGAGTGATCAATAACATGACTTTACAAATTCAATATGCATACTTACAAATCAATCCAGTGAACCATTTGGGTCTTCTCTACTCTTTATTGTGTTGAGTATTGCCTCGTGGTCAGACTCGCGCACTTTCCACAAGTTCTTGTTCGTCGTTCTACCCTTATATTTGATCAAATGAACGTTGGTGGTGACGACAAGGTTCAAATAGTGAAGAATTTTTTGATGTGTGTCGAAGTCCTCAAACAACCAAATTGCAACATTCTTAAATGGATACCTTCAAAGCCATGTTCTAGTAACAACCATTGAACCTGTAGGATATTCTATGTTTTCTCTGTCTATAACTAGGGACTCCAATTTCTTTTTGGCCTCGATACAATGGCACAGGTAATAATCTTTACCCTCTTCATTGTCTTCATCTACAATCACTACATAAACGTGCCCTGCATTGATATGTTCATCTTGTTAGATTTATTTACTGAGAAACATAATAAAACTTGTAAGCAAGATATAATACCTGGTTCTAGTAGATCTGATACATGATCAAAGTCAATGGATGATTGCATCTTCATGATTTGTAGAGCCGTCGGGAGCTGATAAGTATCAAGTGGGGTTAGACTTCTTATAGACCATTCGTCAACCCACTTTATTGACTCGCAATCATTCCATGATTGAAGTGTACATGCATAACAAAAGCATGCCATCTTCCTTGTATGGATAGTCCATGTACCTGCATTGGAGCTTCTAAAATAGTGTAGCTCGCTCGATCCTGTTAGTGTACAACAATCATCATATTTTGCAATGTTAGTATCATCTACTAAATGAAAAAATCTATGAACTAAATAATTACCTTTACTACCTAGACCCATTGCACCACTGGATAATTGATCTTGCATCTGTCAGCTTTACATTGTTTGTGTACTTTAACTCTTCTCATGCTAGGGCTCTTTTGATACATGCGCTTGCTCCATCATGCTCCCCCTTTCCATGTCTGGCCTCTGATAAGTTCCACATATGCTGAACACCACTAATCCTATGCATGCTACTCAACCAATTTACATTCTGGCATTCTTTAATTGTGATGTACAATTATCTGACCATATGATATGTTCACTAAATGATATGCCCCTGCTAGCCAGATCAACATAGAACATATGAAAGCAACCTTGAACAAACTCTGTAGAATGTGTGCGATCATCACTGATGTAAAAGTGATACTCCCTCAATACTTTCCTATTTTCCTCTATACTATCATTTGCATGAATGAATGCTATATGCACAAATATAGCAACCTGCATGGATTTGTAGTATTGTGATTGCACCTCGTTCCATGGTTGTAGTGTGTAGTTCTCAACGAAGTCGACAACTGAAATGTTATGACGAAGTGTAAATGTGTCCTTGCATAACTTGAACTTTGAATCCAACCATTGTGCTCTGTGTGTATGCGTTGCATAATCATAGACCACCTAATCATGAAAAAGGCCCATAAATTGATACACTGGTATCTTATCACTGACCAATTCAACTTCTTTGCTTCTTTCCCATCTTTTAGACTGTATGCCATTGTCTTGTATTTTCCAAAGTCCACAATTTTGTCTCCAATTGTGTGTGTACTAGCCATGTGTTGGAAAATTTGCAAATGTTGCACGCCACCACAATGATCACATGTGCCATCCAAACATGATTTTTTATAATAAAAAAATTGACCATCCTCTCTTTCACATAAAATGGAAGACAAAAATTTCCTTGACGATTTAGGTGGAGGCATTATGTTACATTCCTGCAAAACATTGTCAATATGCATATCTACACATATACGTCGATAAACATCATAGTGGTTAGAAAACTCAATATGAACCTTGCAACAAGTAGTGCGTGTGTGATTTATTTTGACATAAAAAGGCTTTAGCATTTCAAAATACCTTTGACATATTTTAACTTCAGGAAACATCTGTACAAAATCAGCAAAAAATTGGGTTTGAGTGGTATCCAAATAATGCATTGGATGTGGCTCACGGTTTTTACTACCAATTCTCCTTCTTACAACATCTCTTTGATTAGGAGATTCCTTGTGTTATCCTTCCAATAATTCACAATTAAAGATCTCAATCCTTGAGCAATTCTTGTGTCTTTTTGTGGCACTCTACACGAAAATGCCCATAACTCATTGCTATTTAGATCCTCCACTCTTTCGTTCCTTCCTTTGGCTCTCATTAGAGATGATCTACTTATTTTCAAAGACTTACTTGCCTTTGTAAGGTTCACCTTGTTCCTTGTTTCACTGCTTAATAGTGTTGTTGTCATCACACGTCATGTGGCACAACTATCCTTTGTGCGTGAGGTGGAACCCATGCTCTCATATGCACTCATCAAGTTCTTTACAATGGAATTTTCACTTGATTAATTCAAAACTCTTAGCCCAAGAACCTTCATGGTGGGCCTAAATTTGAGTTGCCTCATCATTTCAGCAAATAGTTGGCATCTTCCACCCTCACTTAGCTTCGAACGCAAAAAAAAAACTCCATATCCTTTGTGCATATCTTTGACATGTACGTTTTGGAATCTTATTAGGCATCCATTTCAAAACATTGGAATCAATATCGATCAAAAATGTAGGTTTTCTATGCAAAACTCTAGGAGGAGTTCTCAAATGTAAATTTGTGTCAATATTGGGAAGGTCAACAACATTAGAGATAGATTGTGTACCTTCAATTGGAGGTGCAATTGATGACATACCTTGATATTGACATGTAAATGATGTTGTACCTCCAACTTGAGATGTCATTTGTGGAGTGCCTTCAAATAGAGATGTGTTTGCTGATGTACTTTCAAAACAAAATGTTTTTGATGGTGTGTCTTCAATTGGAGATGTGATTTTTGATGTACCTGGAAAACCACATGTTGTTGTCAATGTGTATTCAATTGGAGATGTGCATTGAGCTTAACCTATGGTTGATGATGTGCCCCCAACTTCTGTATCCATTCCTATCCTTTCATGAACTTTCCTCATTCGTGCCCTTTGTTTTTCCAATTTGACATCTCTCTTAGATTTCACGGGAATTTTTGGTTGTATGGGCTGCAATTCCTTTGCTTCACGAGCTACATTTTTTGATTCTCTTCTCCTTGCATTTTTAGTTGCACATTCTTCTGGTGTTAGAGGCTTCATTTGTTTCCTCAGCATGACCTTCAATGCTACATGTTCACAAACACACATAGAACAAAATTAAGTAATGCATTTTACAAAAATATTGATATCGCTAATTACATTGCATTAATTATGAAACACACCAAAGCATTTTATGAAAGAGGGCAGCGAGCTGTTTGGAATTATCAAACATGTCTATGCTACACAATATTTTTCATACATGATGGAGTTAGATGTCTGTAGGGTTAGATATTAGAGTAGGGATTTTGAGTGTGTTTGAAGAGTTGGCAAAGTTCCTAGAGGCTGATGCAGTACATGTAGGGATCCACAATGAACTTGTTCAAAGATTTAGAGGAAGGCTCTTAATAGACTTACACACAACTTGATCACTTAACTTACCAAGAAACACCATTTTTGATGTAGAGAGGGGTGGAAACCATTCAATACAGCAAATCAATGAGAATCAATCAGATTCCAAAGCAAAACCAGATGTTCAACGGAAAATCCTAACTTCTACCAAGCTTTCCCTTGTAGCATAGGTAACCCGGTTCAAGGGCCTTTTCACCAAGATTTTCTAAAACACTTGACAAACTCAAGGATGATTAAGATACCCATTTGTAATTTATAAAACATAGGTAAACCCTAGCATCAACTCCTTTGGACCAACATTGACTTCCAATAGACCCACCTTGGAAAAGGCTATTCAATTGGCCTAATTTACAAAGAGAGTACCTTTTAAACACTACATCTTCACTCAAAATCCTCAAACAGAAGTATTTTATGTGTCAAAACCTCCAATTTCCTAATTTGTTTCCAGGTCCAAGACCTCTAGACCCCTAATACACCAAACCCTCAATTTCAAGAAAAATACTTGGGGTTTTAATGAAACTCCTATCTCTCGGACCTGCTAGACCAATACAAAGCACCAAACACACTTACTAGACCCTGAACATGGTGAATAATACATTACATGGATATTCCTTCCCACATTTTGTCAAAACACCACTTGAAGCCCTAATTTTCACCATGAAAAGACCCTGCTATAGTCCTAGAACATCATCCCAAACACCCAACCTTGACCCCACAACATTCTAAATAGGTTAGCCACGTATTTTAAAAGTTAGAGGACCCATTCCGCCATGTATTTTAAAAGTTAGAGGACCCATTCCACAAGTTACAATAGGTAGAAAAAGTGTAATGGGTCGAATTACATAATGAAACCCCTCAATCCAAGAACACTGTGAAAGTAGGTAGCAGTAGTAAAAACAATATAAATTTAGCTATACAAAGAGTTAGAACCTCTAAATAGATGATAATGAAATCTAATTCATTAATCTACAACATCCAACCGGTTTCATATCATCTTAGAGTCCGTTGAGGTTGTACAACAACAAGAAAAGTGAGAGAAACTAGGAAATTTCTAGAAAATAGCGTTCTTCTTGATATAAAAAATGGGGTACAAATCAACCAACAATATCTCCTTCAAGGCATTGAAGGTTACTAAACATATTTTGATTTCATTCCAACTCCCTCGAACTCTGCAACTTTTGCATCTTTTAGCAACTTTTCTGACCACATTTAACCAAATTGCAAGCTATGACACAACTGAACTCCCTTAGCTCCAAATACATTGTAAAATGGTCTAATTGACCTTACTGAACACAATATACTCAACATTAACTAAAATCCTAGCATTTGACCATGCTCACTAAAAGATGACATTTTTGAAAAAATTGAGCTTACAAGGTGCTCCTGCACCAGAGGCCTGGAACATTGATTTTGAAGTTGTGGACCTTTTGACTAGCATTATTGAACTTGAACTTTATAAATGTTATGATGAACAATTCATAGATTAGAGTTTCTAGTAATATTGACTTTGTTTCATTCTATTAGGAGTGACTATTGTATGAATACAATATTTTGAGCAATAGACTTACATATGGTGGGTTTTGTTAAAATCTTCCAGAGGTTTAGAATGCTAGTCATCTTGAAAAGCATAGCTTGTTATTTATGGATGATCTTCGTTTTGTTTTAGATGTGAATTGGTCATTTCATCATTGAATTGAGGTTTTTGAGATTGAATATTGTTTGAAATTGATCTAATTAAATGATTGTTGAAGGTTTTGTCTCCCTACTCTGCATCACTGACCTAGGGTATAAGTTGTTGCCACCTAAATGAAAACTATAGACTCTTGTGTTTATTTTTCTCAAAACCAAATTTTTGATTATCAACGAAGTCATGAAGAATATGAATTCAAAGAAGGGTTTGTGATGCTATATCTTATAATTACACTATTTCTTTGGCAATTAGGTAACTTAGAAAGACAATAAGCATTCTCAATTGCACAAAATTTCCCATTTTTTTATTTATTAGAAAGGTAAATGGTATGAATGAATGGAAACTTGCACTAACAACTATGTCAACTCACTTGAATTTATCTAAGCACATGTTCAATGAAGGTGAATTTTTTATGGAACAAAAAAATTAATGGACACTTGCATTAACATTAATGAAAGCTATTAGGTTTTCCAAATTAGATGAAAATAAAAGTTTTCCAAATTAATTGAAAAAGAATGAAATACAGTGAATTCCAGTAGCCATGTTGGAAATGGACTACTATAAGCAATGCAAATAGAATTCATAAGTAAATTTATGTTAAGTAAATGTCATGTTTTTAATTTTTTTGTTCTTCAAACTCATAAAAATTGAACTTTTTTATGCAAATCCCATCTAATTTAATGTTTAATTCTATGTCCAATTGTTATGATTAATAAAATCATTAAGGAAATTTAGTTTATATTGTCAAAAACAAACAAATATACTAAATATAAACATTCCAATTTACCAAAATGAATATATTACCTCAGATAATGTAAAATGATGTAGAAACTTCAAAATGTCTTCTTCTACATTGTCTACCATGCAGATTGGTGGTAAAAAGGTGATGGATCAAGCATAGATTGGTACAATATGAAGTCAAGTGCATAAAAAAAGGTGTTTTTGACTCGTATAAAGCACTGAACCAGACAACTTCACGAGAATGTGGGCCTGAATCATGGGGTCAAGCCTTATTTACCGTTTCAAGGTAAAACACATTTGGTGCTCTCCAAATTTGGTGAGTGCCAAATATGTTGTTTTGAAAAGGAGAGGCCTGAGAGAGAGGGAGAGAGACAAAGTGGGAGAGAGATAGAGGGAGTGAGAGAGAGAGGTAGGGAGTGGGAGAGAGAAGGGGGGGTAGGAGGGAGAGACTTGAGAGAGAGAAGGGGGGAGGGAGAGGGCATGGGAGGGAGAAACCTAAGAGAGAGAGAGAGAGAGAGGGAGAGGGGTGGGAGGGAGACACCTGAGAAGGAGATGAAGTCAAAGTGGGGGAGAGGGGGTGCAAAGGAGAGACCTAATAAATTAGGGTGGGAGGTAAGTGAGGCCTGATAGAGAGGGATTGTGAGAGATGGCATTGGAGTGACACTAATTAGTGTAGGTAGCATGGGAGGGAGTAAGACCCAAGAGAGACAGACTTGAGAGGGAAAGAATTTATTCAGTTATATGGTGGGGGGAAGATCTTAGAGATGGAGTGGGAGAGAGATAGATGGAATGAGAGAGAGGGAGGGAGGGAGGGAGTGGGAGAGAGAGAGATATATATATATGGGGTAGGAGGGAGAGACTTGAGAGAGAGGGGGGGAGGGAGAGGGTGTGGGAGGGAGAAACCTAAGAGAGAGAGAGGGAGAGAGGGTGGGAGGGATACACCTGAGAGAAGGAGAGGGAGTCAAAGTGGGAGAGAGGGGGTGGGAAGGAGAGACCTAAGAAAGTAGGGTGGGAGGTACAAGTGAGGCCTGACAGAGAGGGAGTCAAAGTAGGAGAGAGGGGGTGGGAAGGAGAGACCTAAGAAATTAGGGTGGGAGGTAAGTGAGGCCTGACAGAGAGGGATTGTGAGAGAGGTCATTGGAGTGACACTGATTAGTGTAGGTAGCATGGGAGGGAGTGAGACCCAAGAGAGACAGACTTGAGAGGGAAAGTATTTATTCAGTTATATGGTGGGGGGGAAGACCTGAGAGAGAAAGTGGGAGAGAGATAGAGGGAGAGAGAGAGGGAGGGAGGGAGTGGGAGAGAGAGAGAGAGGGGGGGGACCTAGGAGGGAGATACTTGAGAGAGAGAGAAGGGGGGAGGGAGAGGGCGTGGGAGGGAGAAACCTAAGAGAGAGAGGGAGATAGGGTGGGAGGGAGACACTTGAGAGAAGGATATGGATTCAAAGTAGAGAGGGGTGGGAAGAGAGACCTAAGAAAGTAGGGTGGGAGGTAAGGAGGCTTGGACAGAGGGATTATGAGAGGAATTAGGAGTGACACCACTAGTGTAGGTAGCATGGGGATAGGAGTGAGACCCAAGAGACAAGACTTGGAGAGGGAAATAATTTGTTCATATGTGGGGAAGACCTAGAGAGGAGGAGGAGAGAGGGAGTGAGAGAGAGAGAGAGGGAGGAAGTGGGAGAGAGAGAGAGAGGGGGTAGGAGGGAGAGACTTGAGAGAGAGAGAGGGGGAGGGAGAGGGTGTGGGAGGGAGAAACCTAAGAGAGATAGAGGAAGAGAGGATGGGAGGGAGACACCTGAGAGAAGGAGAGGGGGTCAAAGTGGGAGAGAGGGGGTGGGAAGGAGAGACCTAAGAAATTAGGGTGGGAGGTACAAGTGAGGCCTGACAAAAAGGGAGTCAAAGTAGGAGAGAGGGGGTGGGAAGGAGAGACCTAAGAAAGTATGTTGGGAGGTAAGTGAGGCTTGACAGAGAGGGATTGTGAGAGAGGTCATTGGAGTGGCACTGATTAGTGTAGGTATCAAGGGAGAGAGTGATACCCAAGAGAGACAGACTTGAGAGGGAAATAATTTATTTAGTTATATGGTGGGCGGGGGGGGCGAAGACCTGAGAGAGAGAGTGGGACCCTTAAACTATGAACCCTATACCATTAACCCTTAAACCCTAATCTATCAACCCCCACACCCTCTTAATCCCTCAACCCTTAAACCCTAATCCCTCAACCCCTCTATAATCTTAATCCCTCAACCCTTAAACCCTAATCCCTCAACCCCTATACCCTCTTAATACCTCAACCCTCAACCCTCAACCCTTAAACCCTAATCCCTCAACCCCTCTACCCTCTTAATCCCTCAACCCTCAACCCTTAACCCTTAAACCCTAATCCATCAACCCCATACCCTCTTAATCCTTCAACCCTTAACCCTCAACCCTCAACCCTTAAACCCTAATCCCTCAACCCCTATACCCTCTTAATCCCTCAACCCTCAACCCTTAAACCCTAATCCCTCAACCCCTATACCCTCTTAATCCCTCAACCCTCAACCCCAACCCTTAACTTTATTCATCAACCTTACACTTTTAATCCCTCAACTAACCCTAAACTCCTCACTTAGTCAACCCTCTATATCTTAATCCTCAACCCTTTAAACTCCTTAATCCCTTGAATCCCTCTAACTCTAAACCTAATCCTCAACCCTTTATAATTTTAATAAAGTCAACCCTCAACTCCCTGAATCCTTAAACCCAATCCTCTAACCTTATATTCCCTTCTTATCCATCAACCCTCAACTCCCTAAACCCTCCATCAACTCTATACTCTTAATCCCTCAACCCTCAACCCTAGTAAACCCTAATCCTTCAACCCCTTATACCCTATTAATCCCTAACCTCAACCTCAACCTCAACCTCAACTCCTCAACCCTAACCCTAACCTCCTCAACCCCAACCCTAGACAACTCTTAATCCCTCAACCCTCAACCCTTAACCCTTAAACCCTAATCCCTCAACTGCTAACCCTTAAACCCTAATCCCTCAACCCCTATACCCTCTTAATCCCTCAACCCTCAACCCTTAACCCTTAAACCCTAATCCTCAACCCCAATACCCTCTTAATCCCTCAACCATTAACCCTTAAACCCTAATCCCTCAACCTCTATACCCTCTTAATCCCTCAACCCTCAACCCTAACCCCTCAACCCTTAAACCCTATATCCTCTTAATTCATCAACACTGAACCCTCAACCCTCAACCCTACTTGAGAGAGAGAGGGATAGGGAGAGAGAAGGAAGAGGAGAGAGAGAGAGAGAGAGAGGGAGTGAGAGAGGGAGGGAGTGGAAGAGAGATAGAGGGTCACTATGAGAGGGAGAGGGTGTAGGAGGGGGAGACTTGACAAAGAGAGAGAGAAATATGGGGTAGGACGGAGATAATTGAGAGAGAGAAAGAGAGAGATAGGGTGGGAAGGAGAGACTTGAGAGAGAGGGAGAGAGAAAAAGTGGGAGAGAGATAGATGGGGTGAGAGAGAGAGGGAGAGACAAAGTGGGAGAGAGATAGAGGGAGTGAGAGAGAGAGGAAGAGAGAAAATGTGGGAGAGAGATAGAGTGAGTGAGAGAGAGAGGGAGTGGGAGAGAGAGGGAGAGACATAGAGATGAAGAGAGAGAGTGAGAGAGAGGGAGGGAGAGGGGGTGGGAGGGAGAAACCTAAGAGAGAGGGTGGGAGGGAGACACCCGAGAGAGGGGGTTGGAAGGAGATACCTAAGAGAGTAGGAGAGAGAGGGAGTGAGAGATAGAGGGATGGGAGAGATACAAGGAGTGAGAGAGAGACTTGAGAGATGGAGAGGGGGTGGGAGGGAGAGGGAATACTCGGGGGAGAGGGAGTACTCGGGATAGAGGGATTCGAGAGATGAAGGGGGTGGGGGGAGATACATGATATAGAGGGAGAGAGAAAGAGTGGAAGGGGGTGGGAGGGAGATATCTGAGAGAGGGAGAGAGAGAGGGAGAAAGATAGAGGGAGTGAGAGAGAAAGAGAGGATGTGGGAGAGAGATAGAGGGAGTGAGTGAGAGATACAAAGAGAGGCTTGAAAGAGGGAGACAGGATAGAAGGGAGATACTTGAGAGACAAAGAGGGAGGGAGAGACTTGAGAGAGAGAGGGGGGGAGAGAGTGGGAGAGAGATAGAGGGCATGAGAGAGAGAGGGACTTGAGAGAGAGAAGGAGATACTTGAGAGAGATGGAGAGGTAGACAGAGACAGATAGAGGGATTGAGATAGGGAGGGAGTGGAAGAGAGATAGAGGGAGAGGGGGTAGGAGGGGGAGACTCAAGAAAAAGAGAGAGAGGGAGAGGGGGTACGACAAAGATACTTGAGAGAGAGTGAGAGGGAGAGGAGGTGGGAGGGAGAGACCTAAGAGAGAGGGAGAGAGACAGAGTGGGAGAGAGTGAGAGAGAGAGGGAGGGAGTGTGTTTGTGTGTGTGAGAGAGAGAGGGGGGATTGAGATACCTAAGAGAGAGAGAGGGAGGGAGAGAGATAGAGTAAGTGAGAGAGAGGGAATGGGAGAGAGATAGAGGGAGTGAGTGAGTTACAAACCTAAGAGAGGGAGAGAGGGTAGGAGGGAGAGACTTGAGAGAGAGAGACTTGAGAGAAATATAACAACCTAAGAGAGGGAGATGGAGTGAGAGAGATAAAAAGACCAAAGAGGGAGAGTGAGAAAGGGGGTTGGAGTGAGATATATTTATTTAGGTACCTATGTGGGAGGGAAAGAGACCTAAGAGAGGGGATTGGATTGAGAGAGTAGTCTAGGTCACGTGGGAGGGAGTGAGACCTGAGAGATAGAGACTTCAGAGGGATAAAGAGTTATCCAGTAACAGTAACAAGTTAGAGAAGGTATAAAAGGTAAAACCTCGACTATCCATCTACGATCATAAACTTTGCACTCTAAGCATTATGAAATTTGTTCACCAAAGAGGGGAAATTCTAGTTCTGTGCAAAGCAGGCTATTTGGCGCTCGCCAAATGGCCTGCTTTAGACGTGTTAATTAACAGGATTTGCCAAATTTTCTCATATTTTTGGCCGTGCTCCTCGTCTCATTTGCACGTCTTTCAATGCAAGTTTATAAAAAAACTATGATAATGTTAACCTCTCTCTTAGCTATCTAAATATATAATTATTTTTTTCATTTTGATTTAGTTAAGGTTTTGATCCATGGCTTCTATTGTAAATGCCTTCGTTTTTGGTCAAAAACCAACATATGCTAGGTTTAGGATAGATTTTTACACGTTCATCGGAATGTGAAACAAATTACATTTTTTGAAACTAGACTCCATTCTACACATGATGAAAAAGAAAAAATCAATTTTTGATTAGTTTGCAAAAAATTTGGGGGGGGAGCACACTCAAATTTCAACTTTTCAGGATGTGTCCACTTTGAAAATTCATAAAATATTATAATATTCGTTAAAAAAACTATCCGAAGAAGGAGGATAAACTAAATGGTGTTAGCTAGTTTCTCACCGATAGATTTTTGAAATTCTAAAAAAAAGTTAATCAAAAAGGGGGGAGCCCTTAGGCGCTATGCTATTTTTTTTAAAAACAGGACCCGTTTTGCCCCCTTTTTGAGACCCTTAATCTTCATTAATTTCAAAAGAAAATAGTAGCTTAGAAACTAGACTCAGAGCACTTCAACTTTTGTTCTTGTCGTATCTTGAAATTTTGAGCGTAACTATCTTCATTTTCTCGTGCAAATTTGATTTTGCTGATTTCAGAAGAAAAAAAAGTGGCATCTTAAGAGCCAAAATTGTGTCACAGATTGGTGCACTTACCCTAGAGGTGAGGTGGCTCCCATGTGGAGGTACTTTCAAGTACCTTGGGGAGAGGGAAAAGGCTTGACTTGTCTTATATTTCTCCAAATAGTCTAAGGATCTGACAAGTCAAATCCTTCTAGATTTTGGCAAAGGGCATTGGGAAGAACAAGGGGAATTAAAAATTACCCTTGTAAGGATATTGGGATAAGGGGAGGAATTAAAAATTATCTTTTAATTCCTCCAAGGATGTGGGGAGGATAAAGTGGAATTAAAGATTCCATGTTGGCATGTTGGGAAGATAAAAAGGAATTAAAAATTCCTTGGGGGATGGTGGATTGCTTCTCCAAAAAGAGGATGCATTTAATAGGGTTAACTTAGGTACTCATGCCATAATTGGAAAGAGACTTAGGTTAGGGACTAACTAATCATGATTAGTGGTTGTGCAAACAATTAAGTGGGTTAATGAAATGATTAAAGGCAAGTGGAAAATTATGGAGGATGTGACACTCACCACAATTAGTGGTGTGCACATCCTAATCACGGGTTAATTAAGTTAATCTGGATTAAAGAAGAATTATGGAGGATAGTGACATGTGGAGAGAGAAAAATGATTAATTAAAAATTGATTTAAATCATGTGGGCCAAATGACCAAATTAAATAAATTGCTATATTTATTTAATTTGGAGAGGAAAAGGGTAAATTATTTAATTAAATAATTGAACACTTTAGGGAATGTTAGGAATAAGATAAATATTAATCAAATAAGGAATTATTTAATTAATATGGTTATGCAGGTGGGATTAGAAGAATATAAGGATAAATTTGACCATATGGGAGTGGCCAAATTTATGTGTCTACATTACTTATCAAAAGGTTGTGTGTCCAATTCACGTCGGGTTCACCAAAATGAAACATAGAAAAATAGGGTGCTCGTAGGGTTTCCCAAAATGGAAAAGTGGATCCAAAGAGGGAAAAGGGGTCCTACTTCTCTAATTTCATTAGGAAATGAGATCCCCACAAAGAATTGACTAACTACCCTTAGTAGAATCAATTTTATGAAGGAATCTTCAGATATCCTTTTCGTGTCAGGATGGGGGTCTAGGTCAAACAGCACTTTGGGGAGAAAGATTAAACATAGAAAATCAACTCGACGTTGCAATCTATCACTTGGATTCAATAGATAAAGCATAAAACTAAAGGAACCAAGGGTAAGTTCAAAAATATGGGGGGCCAAAAAGGGGGCCAAGAAATATTGACCTTAGACGTGAAATTGAGGATAGTTACACACAAAATTTTGAGATGCAACAAAAACAAGGATCGTAGTGCTTTGAGTCTACTTTCTAAACTACTAATTTATTTTGAAAATGTTTGATATTAAGGGGTTCAAAAGAGGGACGTACATATATTGGTATTTTTTTTGTCAGAAAAACATAACATAGCAACTTTTGTTCATCCCTAGCACAGTGACCTTTTTTTTAGTATTTTTAAAATTGCTCCAGTGAGAAATTAGCTAACAGTATGTAGTTGATGCTTTTTGATAATTTTTTAATGAATATTTGATTTTTTACTAATTTTCTAAGTGGACACTTCCTTAAAAATAAAATTTTGGTCGTGCTACCCCTACAAATTTTGGAAACTAAATGAATTTTTTTTTTTAAATTGTAGAATGGAGTCTAGTTTCTAAACATTTAATTTATAACGAAAAAACACCAAACATTGCTTTTTGCCAAAAAAGAGACACAAACAAAAGAAATTATAGATGAAAGGCTTAACATTGTCAAAAAGTGAAAAAAATTACTTCGTTGGATAGCTAAGAGAGAGCCTAACATTACCCAGGTATTTGATTTGTTCGACATTGAAACACATGCAATCCTGACAGTGAGCATTAACCTAATTATGTGAAATATTGTAGAATTTTCAATAGCACATCTCTGGTCGTTGGGAAGGCCCTCCAAGCCGTTGGGTTGGTATTCCAAGGCAAATACCAAGTCTAAGGATTGGGGATTCCAAAGCAAGTTATAACGTGAGCAGGTTATAACGCAAGCGCATTATATCTTAGTTTTGACATGGTTTTTTGCATTTGTGAGGGACATGTCTAGCAAGACATAATGTGAGTGCGGTATAACATGCTTGCGTTATGTCTTTCTTTATGTTAAATGCTACTCTATTGAATGTATGTTTATATATTTTTATGTTTGTATGTACATGTATGCATGCTTGTATGTATGTATGTATGCATGTATGTATGTATGTATGTATGCCTATATGTATGTAAGATTGTATCTACATATGTACATGTATGCTTGTATGTATGTAGGATTGTATGTACATATGTATTATACTTGTATTGTTAGGAATTGCATGTAGAAGATAGAAAAATAGAATGAATTGTCTTGGGGCCGCTGCGCCCAAACCCCCATTAAATAATTTAGGGGGAAACCGCACCAATTAAATTGGGGAAAATTTAACTTTTGATTCTGATTAAGCTCCATATAACATGTATTTATGTAAGTATGTATGTCTTTAGAGGGAGGGAGAATTTTAAGAGAGAGAAAGAGTTGTCTAGGTAGTGTGGGAGGGAGAGAGGGAGGAAGAGGCCTAAGAGAGAGAGAGAGGTAGAGAGGTAGTGAGAGAGATTCTTGAGAGAGGGAGAGGGGGTGGAAGGGAGAGTCTAAGAGAGAGGGAGTGGGAGAGAAAGGGTTGGAGTGAGAGGGACTTATCTAAGTAGGGTGGGAGGGATAGAGAGATAGGGTGGGAGAGAGATGAGAGAGAGAGAGAGAGAGAAAGGAAGATAAAGAGAGAGTTGTGTATGTAGGGTGCCAGAGGGAGAGACTTGAGAGTGTGAGGGGGGGTGAGAGGGAGAGACTTGACAGATAGGTAGTGAGAGGGAGTGAGAGTGAGAGACCTGAGAGAGGGAGAGGGTGTGGGAGGGAGTGAATTGAGAGAGGGAGAGATAAAATGGGTGGAGTGGGAGGGTCTAGGTAGGGTGGGAGGGATAGATAGAGAGGGGGGGGAGAGAGAGAGAGTTACCTAGGTATGGTTCCAAAGGGAGACACCTGAGAGAGAGGGAGAGAGAGGGAGTGGGAGAGAGAGAGGGAGGGAGATAGAGAGGGATAGATATAGGGATAAAGAGAGAGTGGTAGGGATTGATTGAGCGAGAGGTACATAGAAAGAGGGAGAGGGTAGATAGAGACAATTAGAGAGGGTAGGAGAGAGGGATTAGGGTTTAAGGGTTGAGGGTTAATGGTAGAGGGTTGAGGTTTTAAGGGTTTAAGGGTTGAGGGTTGAGGGTATAGGGGTTGAGGGATTAGGGTTTAAGAGTTGATGGTTGAGGGTTGAGGGTTGAGGGTTTAAGGGTTGAGGGATTAAGGGTTGATGGTTTAGGGATTAGGGTAGATATTTTTCTTGGGTTTAAGGTTTTAAGGTTTGAGGTATTAGGGTTGAGGGTAGAGGGTAGAAGGTTTAAGATTTAAGGGTTTAGGGTTTAGGGTTTATGGTTGAGTGTTTAAGGGTTTAAGGGTTTAGGGTTGAGGGTTAAGGGATTAGGGTAGAGAGGGAGGTATGGGTGGATGGAGAGATGGGGGGATAAGTTAGATAGAGAGAAGGAGAGAAGAGGAGGGAGGGGTAAATATATATGAGGGTTGAGGATCCAATGTATAGGGTAGAGGGTTGAGAATTGAGGGTATAAGGTTGAGGACCTATAGGGTTTATGGTTCAGGGTTGAGGGTTGAGGGTATAGGAGTTGAGGTACATATGGTTGAAGGATTGGGGTTGAAATTGGCAAGCGAGTGGGCCTATTTGAAAAAATAGGTCCAAGAAATGGGGTCTCCCAATGATTTGTCACTACATTGTGAGTTTTGTCGAATTGGCAAGCTAGTGGACCCACTAGATTACCAATTCGATGAAATTGGTAGCCTTAACTTGGCCTGTTTGAAAAAATGGGTTCAATAAATGGGGTGTCATCACTGGGAGACCCCATTATTTTCAAACAGGCCACTACATTACCAATTTCACCAAATTGGAAAGCTAGTGGGACCACTAGCTTGCCAATTCAGTGAAATTGACAACCTAACTTGGCTTGTTTGAAAAAATGGGTCCAAGAAATGGGGTTTCTCAGTGATTAACATCACTAGGAGACCTCATTCTTGGACCCATTTTTTCAAATAGGCCACTACATTTCTAATTTCACCGAATTGGCAAGCTGGTGGGCCCACTAGCTTGCCAATTCGGTGAAATTGGCAACCTAACTTTGTCTATTTGAGAAAATGCCCACTAGCTTTCCAATTCGATGAAATTGGCAATGTAGTGGCCTATTTGAAAAAATGGGTCCAAGAAATGGGGTCTCCTAGTGATTTGCATAGACCTAAGAGATAGACCTGAAAGGGAGGGAGAGAGAGAGTCTTGAGATGGAGAGGGAGAGAGGGAGAGGGAGAGAGGGAGAGAGAGAGAGGGAGAGGGAGAGAGGGAGAGAGGGGGGTTGGACCTAAATCCTAAGCCATAAACAATAAAGCCTAAACCCTAAACCCTAAACCCTAAATCCTAAAGCCTAAACTCTGAAGCCTAAAATTTGAACCCTAAAGCCTAAATCCTAAATAGAGAGATAGGGAGAGATAATGGTGAGATAGAGAGTAGAGAAGCTAGGAGGGAGTGAGAGAGTGAGAGAGAAAGATAGGGAAGAGAGAGAGAGAGAGAGAGAGAGAGAATATAGAGGGAAGGAGTAAGGTTGGGAGATCGAGAGAGAGGGAGAGAGAGGGAGAGAGAGGGAGAGAGGAAGAGAGAGGGAGAGAGAGAGAGGGAAGGAGGGATGGATAGGTAGAGATGGAGAGATGGAGAGAGAGAGAGAGTGTTTGTGTGTTTTCTCTAGTTAGGCTGGGAGGGAGATGTTGAAAAATTAAGGTAATATTGTAGCTTAAAACTTGTAAAACTATGAGACTATAGATCTAATTAAGTGTTATTTTTCACAGTTCTTTGTACATGATTAATCTATTTAGATCAATTTTACCAATTGTAGAAAGAGACAAAATATTGTAGAAGAATGAGACAAGAAGATAGAAGTGACACAACATATACGTGGAGTAGCCCTTTCGGGAAAAAACTCCACCAGAATCAATAGTGCTTGTATTATTTAACCTTAGAACAAGATTACAATAATACTTTATCAATCCTTGATTGATATGCTTCCTTTGCCTTCAAAAATCCTTCTTCACAACTTGCAATAAACTCTCATGGAACTCCCATACACTTGCTGCAATTAATAGACAATAATGAGAATGTAAAACTCATAAGAGTTGTAAATACAAGAGCATAAAGCTCCTCACAAAAATCTACACCTAGATTGGGACAGTAGAGTTCCACCATGTAATTTGAATTCTTGAACCAAATTTTTCCTCAATTTAGGTGCCCCAAACTGAACACTTAACTAAACTTTGGTCAAGAAGATATCTTATAAAATTCACCTCAAAGTTGGCACCCAAGAATGGGCCCACTTGACTGATCCTTGTAAATATCTTCTCATGCAAAAGGTGTTAACGGAAAGATGCCAACTTGGGCACCCAAGGTGGACCCAATTCAATATTAGTTGATTTAAACATATCTCTTCACCAATTCATGCAAACATTATGCATGATTGATCATCCCCACTTAACTAAAAGTATCCACCTATTATCTGTCATGCAACTGAATTCATTAGTCATGCAACTCAAGTCAACTAGCATGCAACTCAAAATAACTACATGAAACTCAAGTCAACTAGCATGCAACTCCAAATAACTACATTCAACCAAAGATAATTGAACCATAACTAAACTGAACTGAACTGATAGTGCCACTCCACTAATGTAAATATCAATCCCTATTTTGTAGGAACAAAACATGCATTACTGAAGTGTTAACAATTCTACAAACAATTCACAGAAGCAAGGTGGGTTCCACCTTCCATGTGGGTGCCCCATGTGCTTCTATTATTTATGAACCCTTCTTGGACATCCCCACATGTTCCTATTATTTAGGAATAATTACAAATGTCAATTTACATGTTCATTTCATTCGAATTTAATCTCTTTCTAATCCTAGTGTTCAGGAACACTTTTCAAGGACTTAGGACATACATGAAATATGTTTAGGATTGCAATTAAATGGCATCCTACTCCCCACATTCTCCCACTTGAAATTATACACTGCAATTATTCTAAACAAGGAATCATTATTATAAATCAAGTATAGGACTCAAGGCCAATGGCCTTCTTGCACCAAGAGAACTTATGTGTAGGAACTGGTTTCGTAAGATAATCTGTAACATTGATCAAAGTGTCAACTTTCTCAATCAATACCTTCCCACTCTCAACCATTTCTCACACAAAGTGATACTGAACATCAACATGCTTAGTGCGAGCATGATACATAGGATTTTTGGCTAAACAAATAGCACTGTGACTATCACATTCAAGTCTGATTTGCTTGCAATTAAAACCAATACTTTTCCCAAGTCTTTGTAACCAAACTACCTCTTTAGAGGCATGTGTAGCACCCAATTACTTTTCTTCTATGGTGGACAAAGAAATAGTGGGTTGCCTCTTACTCATCCAACTAACTGTAGCTCCAAACAAAGTAAACACGTAGCCACTTGTCGACCTTCAAGTATCCAGGTCTCCTGCCCAATCTGAATCAACAAAACCTTGTATGTCCAATGATCTATGCATAATATCAATATCATTAGCACCATGATAAACCAAACAGTAATCATAATTACCTCCTAAATATCTAAACACCCTCTTAACATAAGTCCAATGTTCTTTACCAAGGTTAGACATAAACCTACTTAGAACTCCCACTGCTTGGGCTATATCTGGTCTTGTAAAGACCATTGCATACATCAAACTACCAACTGCACTAGCATATGGAATTGTGGACATTTCCTCATGATCAAATTCATATTTAGGACTCATATCTAAACTTAACTTTGTGCCAACTGGTAAAGGAATATTAATTGGTTTACTATCATGCATGTTAAACCGTTTCAAAATAGTATCACCATAGTTTCTTTGACTTAAGCAAATCTTTATGTTACCTCTATCTCTACTGATCTCCATACCAAGGATATATTGTTTAGCCCCTAGATATTTCATCTCAAATGTGCTAGAGAGTTGTGCTTTCAATTCTTTGATCATTACCTTGATGTTACTAATAAACATGTCATCAACATGCAAGATAATAAATAAAAGTTGATCATCAATGAATTTTATGTAAACACAATGATCTTCCTCACTCCTAACATAACCATTTTTTAATGCAAAGGCATCAAACTTTTGGTACCACATTCTAGGTGACTATTTCAATCCATATAAAAATCTCTTTAACCTGCAAACCAATAATTCTTTTCCTTTTACAACAAAACCATTAGGTTTCCTCATATAAATCTCCTCATCAATATCCCCATGTAAGAAAGTAGTTTTCACATCCATTTGCTCTATCTCAAAATCATAAGCAACACAATAGATAAAAATAATCTAATAGAGGTTAATTTAGCAACAAGAGAGAAGATTTCATTAAAGTCAACTCCCTCTCTTTGGGAGTAGCCCTTGGTTACTAATCTAGCCTTGTACCTTTCGATATTACAATATGCTCCTATTTTCTTTTTAAAGATCCATTTACAACCAATGGTCTATATTCCTTTGGGAAAACTCTCAAGATCCCATGTGTCACAAGCATCCAAGGAAACCATTTCCTCATGCATAGCTTGTGACCAAAGCTTGTTCTCATCTAAAGATAAAGCTTCCTTGTAAGATATAGGTTCATCATTAGTACTCATCAAAGCAAATATACAATGGAAATCAGGTGGGCTATACCTATCAACGAGATTCCATTGTCTTGTGGATCTTCTTAAAGAAGGTTCTTCTTGTTCCTCAATATTCTTATCATGAGAATCTATCTTAGAAATCTATGAACTCTCCTCATCCAATCCATCCAATTGTTCTTCAACATGTGCATCTTCATGCTTCTTAGTTATTGTCTCAAAATGCATTGTTCGAGAAGTATCCTTCTCCTTTGGTTGTTCTTCTCCTATATAAGATCTAAATTTCTTGAAAATCACATCTCTAGATAATGTAATTTTTCGGGTTAGAGGATTCCAAAGCTTGTAACCTTTTACATTTTCATCATAACCTATGAATATGCATTTCTATTTTTTTGGATCCAACTTAGACCGCTTTTCTTTAGGCACATGAACAAAATTCTCACAACCAAATATCCTTAAATGTGCAACACTAGGTTTCCTACCTAACCACATTTCATAAGGGCTTTTATCTTCAATAGATGAACTAGGAGATCTATTGATTAAATAACAAGAATTACTTACAACCTCGTCCCAAAGGCACCGATCTAGCTTAGCACTACTTAACATACTCCTAGCTCTTCCCATTAAGGCTCGGTTCATCCTTTCTGCTACTTCATTTTGTTGAGGTGTATATGGAGTAGTTTTTTGTCTCACAATTCTTGCATGCTTACAATAATCATCAAATTCCTTAGACAATATTCACTGCCATTATCTGATCTCAACACTTGTATCTTATGATTTGATTGTTTCTCAACTAAAGCCTTAAATTCTTTAAACTTATTGAACACATCAGATAAATTTTATGCATAAAATAGATCCAAGTGTATCTTGAGACATCATCCATAAATCTGACATAATATCTAGATTTTCCAATAGATTCAACATCCACGGGACCCATAACATTTGAATGAATAATCTCTAGTAATCTTTTAGCTTTATTTGTTCCATTAGGAAATGAAGCTCTAGATTGCTTTCCAAACACACAATGCTCACAAAAATCATTTTTACCAATATTATAATCAAGAATACCGTCAACCAATTTCTTATTAAGAATGGTCCTAAGACCTTTTTCACCAATGTGGCCCAATCTATGGTGCCACAACATACATGTATTTTTAGCTTCAGCTACATTGGTTGATTTATTCAAATTGGAGGTATTAAGCTTAAACAAAGTCCCAATCTGAGATCCTTTAGCAACCATTGTATTCCCTTTCACCAATTTGCAACCACCTTTGTTAAATGTCACATGCATTCCAAAATCTTTAACCTTAGATAGAGAAATTAGATTTCTAGCAAGTCCTAGAATATGTAAAACATCATTAAGGGTCTTAACCCTACCATCATTCAAATAGAACTTTACCTCTCCTTTTCCCACAATATTTGTTGTGCTATTATCTCCAAAGAAGACATTCCCTCCATCATATGTAGTATACTTAGTGAACCACTCCTTGTTAGGAGGCATATGATAGGAGCAGCCTGAATCAATAAGCTGAGTCATCACTAACAATATTAGATGTAATGATCAATGCATCATTACCGTCATCCGAGGATTTCTCTGTAGAAGCATTAGAACTCTTTTTCTTTTTCTTACAATCCTTCTTTACATGTATAGGTTTCCCACAATTCTAACACTCTACCTTACTCTTACCAGGGGTTTTAGACCATCCTTTGGACTTTCCCTTTCCTTTCTTGTCTTCCTTAGGTTCCTTTTCCTTAGGCCTACCTCTTACAGACAAGGCATCTTGGGATCCAACTTTAGACTTCCTCCTCATCTCCTATAATAGGAGAGTAGGAATTATATTGTCCATCTTAGGATCTACACGACTACCACTAATAGCAACAATTAGATTTTCCCAAGACTTTGGTAAAGAAAAAAGTAACAAAATGCATTTATCTTCATCTTCTAGCTTTACATCTATAGATGCTAACTGACTTAGAATCAAATTGAAAGAATTTAAATGATGTGCAACATAATCACCATCTTTCATCTTTAAATAATACAATTGTATTTTCAAATACAACTTATTAGTAAGACTTTTGGTTTAATAGATATCACCTATCCTCTTCCACAATTTATATGTGGTAGCTTCATCTGAAACATTCAAGAGAACAGCATCAACAAGACATAACCGTATGGTCCCTCTTGCCTTCTTATTAATCTTATCCCAATCCTCATCTAACATCGGTGTAGATGGCTTTGTCTCATTACAAACAACTAACCACTGATCTCTCTCTTCAAGGAGATCCTCCATTTTTAGTTTCCACATCTCATAACTAGATCCATTGAATCTTTCATTATCTAGAAGAGAAGTAGAACTCATTGGAACACACTTCTTTTACAAATCTATAATAACACAATAGTAAAAGCTTCCACTATAGCCAAAAAACCTTTGAACTTTTAAGAGGAAGGTGTCTCAAACCCTAACCAACCATTAGATTTGATACCAAATGTTGAAAAATGAAGGTAATATTGTAGCTTAAAACTTGTAACACTATGAGACTATAGATCTAATTAAGTGTTCTTGTCACAATTATTTGTGTATGATTAATCTGTTTAGATCAATTTTACCAATTGTAGAAAGAGACAGAAGATTGTAGAAGAATGAGACAAGAAGATAGAAGTGGCATAGCATATATGTGGAGAAACCCTTTCAGGGAAAAACTCCACCAGAATCAATAGTTCTTGTACTATTTAACCTTAGAACAAGATTACAATAATACTGTATCAATCCTTGATTGATATGCTTCCTTTGCTTTCAACAATTCTTCTTCACAACTTACAATAAACTCTCATGGAAATCTTATATACTTGCTGCAATTAATAGACAATAATGAGCATGTAAAACTCATAAGAGTGTAAATACAAGAGCATAAAGCTCCTCACAAAAATATGCACCTAGATTGGGTAAGTAGAGTTCCACCATGTAATCCAAAGTCTTCCTCAATTTAGGTACCCCAAACTGAACACTTAACTGAACTTTGGTCAAGAAGATATCTTGTAAACTTCACCTCAAATTTGGCACCAAAGAATAGGCCCACTTGACTGAGCCTTGTAAATATATTCTCATGCAAAAGGTGTTAACTGAAAGATGCCAACTTGGGCACCCAAGGTGGACCCAAGTCAATCTTAGTTAATTGAAACATATGTCTCCAACAATTAATGAAAACATTATGCATGATTGATCATCCCCACTTAATTGAAAGTATCCACATGTTATTTGTCATGCAATTGAAGTCATTAGTCATGCAACTCAAGTCAACTAGCATGCAACTCAAATAACTACATGCAACTGAAGATAATTGAACCATAACTGAATTGAACTAAACTGAACTGATAGTGGTACTCCACTCATGTAAATACCAATCCCTATTTTTTAGGAATAAAACATGCATTACTGAAGTGTTAACAATCCTCCAAATAGTTAATTGAAGCAAGGTAGGTTCCACCTTCCATGTGGGCGCCCCATGTGCTCCTATTATTTAGGAACCCTTCTTGGATGTACCCACGTGTTCCTATTTTTTAGGAATAATTTAAAATGTCAATTTACATGTTCATTTTATTTGAATTTAATCTCTTTCTAATCCTAGTATTGAGGAACGCTTTCCAAGGACTTAGGAGATACATGAAATATGTTTAGGATTGCAATTAAATGGCATCTTATTCCCAACAAGAGAGACTTGCGAGAGGGCGAGAGGGTGGGAGGGAGAGACTTAAGAGAGAGAGATGGGGGAAGGGGGGGAGAGGGAGTGGGAGAGAGAGACTTGAGAGAGAGAGAGAGAGAGAGAGAGAGAGAGAGAGAGAGAGAGAGAGTTCTCTAGTTAGGGTGGGAGGGAGAAGTGGTGGGAGGGAGGGAGAGAGACCTGAGATAGGGTGAGGGCGTGTGAGGGATATACCTAAGAGAGAGAGAAAGAGAGAGACCTAGAGAGAGACAGATAGACAGAAAGATAGAGAGTTCTCTCATTAGGGTGGGAGGGAGAAACTTGAGAGAGAGGGAGAGGTGGGAGGGAGAGACCTGAGAGAGAGATTGAGGGGGAGAGAGAGAGAGAGAGAGAGAGAGAGAGAGAGAGAGAGTTCTCTAGTTAGGGTGGGAGGGAGAGACTTGAGAGAGGGGGAGGGGTGGGAGGTAGAGACATGAGAGAGAGAGAGAGAGAGAGAGTTATCTAGTTAGGGTGGGAGGGAGAGACTTGAGAGAGGGGTAAGGATGGGATGGATATAACTAAGAGAGAGAGAGAGAGAGAGAGAGTTCTCTAGTTAGGGTGGGAGGGAGAGAATTGAGAGAGGGAGACTTGAGAGAGAAAGATAGGGAAGAGAGAGAGAGAGGGGGGGGAAGGAGTAATGTGGGAGATGGAGAGAGAGGGAGAGAGAGAGAGATGGAAGGATGGAGGGATAGGTAGATATGGAGAGAGAGATAGAAACAAAGAGAGGAGGAATTTTGGGATATTGAGAGAGAGGGAGAGAGAGGGAAGGAGGAAGGGAGAGGTAGAGATGGAGAGAGGGGGAGATAGAGAGAAGTATATAAGGAAGGAGATATATGATTGAGGTTTGAGGGTATTGGGTTTAGGATTGAGGGTTTAGGGTACAAGATTGAATGTAGGGCTTAGGGTTTAAGTTTATGGTTGAGGGATTATGTTCAAGGTTTAGTTTATAAGGTTGAGGGTGTAGGGTTTAGGGTATAGGGATTAGGATTTATGATATTCGGTATAGGGTTTGGGAGATTGAGAGAGAGGGTGAGAGGGAGAGAGAGAGAGGGATAAGTAGAGAGGGAAGGAGAGAGTCGATAGAGAGAGAAGTAGAGAGTGGAGGAGGAATGTGGAGATATTAAGAGAGAGAGAGGTAGAGAGGGATAGGTTAGATATAGAGAGGGAAAGAGAGAGGGAGGGAGGAAGAGAGAGAGGTGAGATAGAGAGAGGAGGGAGGTAGGAGAGAGAGAGAGAGAGAGAGAGAAAGAATTATGCTCGATAGAGAAAGATGGGAGAGAGGGAGAGAGAGGGAAGGAGGGAGGGAGAGGTAGAGATGGAGAGAAGGAGATAGAGAGATAGAGAGAAGTATATAGGGAAGGAGAGATAGAGAGTAGAGAGGAAATGAGAGAGAGAGAGGAGGACGATTGGGAGATTGAGAGAGAGGGAGAGAGAGGGAATGATGGAGGGAGATGTAGAGATTGAGAGAAAAGATAGAGATTAAGTATATAGAGAAAAGGAGAGATATATGGGGAGGAGGGAGGGAGAAGTAGAGAGATATATAGAGAGAGGGAGAGACGGGGAGGGAGAGAGAGGTGATGGAGAGAAAGGTGATATAGAGAGAGGAGGGAAATGAGATAGAGAGAATAAGAGAGGAAGAGAGGGGGGAAGGAGGAAGGTGGAGAGATTGAGAGAGAGGAGGGAGGGAGATAGAGTGAGGTAGAGAGGGATAGGTTAGATAAAGAGAAGTAGAGAGGAAGGTGGGTGGGAGGAGGGAAGAGAGAGATGTGAGATCGAGAGGGAGAGGTGATATATATATATATATATATAGAGAGAGAGAGAGAGAGCATTAAATAGGAGAGGGAGGGAGTGAGAGATAGTGGTGAGATAAAGAGAATTATATAGGGAAGGAGAGGGAGAGGAGGAAGGTGGGGAGATTGAGAGA